>MU001681.1:807301-836405 GCA_010093515.1 Lineolata rhizophorae | reverse complement strand
TGGAGGAGGGAGAGAGGGATGGAGAGGAGGGTGAGGGTTAGGCTGCCGAGGTAGGCGAGTGGCAGGGGGGGGGGGGGGGGGGCTTACTTCAAGTTTTTGGAGGAGGGAGAGAGGGATGGAGAGGAGGGTGAGGGTTAGGCTGCCGAGGTAGGCGAGTGGCAGGAGGAGGAACTGGATGGTGGCGTAGAGGGGGCGCAGGATGAGGAGGAGGAGGGTGAGGAGTTGGAGGAGGGGGAAGGCGAGGAGCCAGTAGAGGATTGCGATGAGGATGGTTAGAGCGGGATGCATTTCTGCGCTCGTACGGTCCGCGGCTTTTGGCGGCCAGTGGAAGCTGATCGAATCCCGAAGCGGGCGGCGATGATTGGATGAGGTCTTGAAGACGGAGGGTGAAGGAGCCACAGGAGGCTGCTTGCGCTTTGTGGCAGCTCAACTGCCCCTGAGCGGCCCGGCGGGTGCTTGGAACAGCTTGCGGGTCGACATGGGTTTACGCGGAAAGGGTTGAAGTTCCAATTGTCGAGTTGGACCATTTAGCAGCGCGATTGCAGAAGTGAATGGAGTGCGCTGGGACAAGTGAACATCGTGGTGGCCCGAGCTTCCTTTAATCCCAGCAGTGCTTTAGCGCGTCAGTCGCAGAAAAGCATCTCATTCGCCAGTTTCTGGTCGCGTCCAGGATGTTCTCGGCCACGACTCGCACAGCAAGCCCTTGAGGGCGAGCTGCTGCACAGCTCTCTTCCGAAAAGAAGGCAAACAAACAAATGCATATACCTGGCGAGCCTGGAGGGTGCTCCGTAGTTGAACATGGCCGGCCGAGCCAATCGGAGGCGGCGCTGGCCGAAGGCGGGGCCGGGCTCGCTCGGCTGCGGGCCGAGGGCCGCGGCCGCGTCGCCGGCCAATCCGCTGCCCGGCGCCGCGCCAACCCCCGGCACCTCACGATACGAAGCCGTCGACCGCCGCCAGGTCCTGCCTCACGCGGGCACGCCGGAACGGAAGACGCCGCACGCTGCCACGGCCCCGCTCGCCTGCCCGCGCCGACTCGGCCGTCCAACCGCGCCCGTCGCGCCTCCTGCGACCTGCCAGCCACGACTCGGCCCTCGACTCAGACGCAGCGCGGCCGCAATGGGCAACAATCCGTCGCGGTCCAGCAGCACCAGCCAGCCGCAGTCGCCGGCCGCGAGCGCCAGCGGCGGCGGCGGCGGCGGCGGGCCCTCGCACGCGCACTCCGCGCCCGGCAGCAACGACGGCGGCGGCCACCACCACGTCGCCGTCGCCCACCACGCCCACCACGCCCACCACCCGTTCTCGTCGCCCCACCAGTACTACACGCACCACCACCACCAGCACCACGGCCAGCCGCAGCCCGCGGCGCCGCACCTCCACCACGCCGCCTCGGCGGGCTCGCCGGCGCACCGCGGCGCCGGCGCCAAGGAGCCGCGCCGCCGCGAGTCGATCCAGGCGCTGACATCGTCGGCGAAGGCGACGGCGGCGCCGCCCTCGGCCACGCTCGACACGGCGCACGCCCACCCCAGCAGCAGCTCGGCGGCGGGGGGCCGCCCGGCGCACGCGCGCCGCCGCTCGCAGACGGCCGACCAGGGCCAGCCCCAGCAGCCCAAGGAGGGCACGACGTCGGCGCCGCTGAACCCCGTCGACGCGCTCTACGAGAAGATGGGCGGCGACGTGTCGGCGCCGCACAAGGGCCCGGCCGCGCCGGCCGCTGCTGCTGCTGCTGCTGCTGCTGCTGCTGCTGGTGAGCCGCAAGGCCAGGACCAGCCCGTGGCCGCAGCCGCGACGACAACGACGACGACGACGACGACATCGACATCGACGCCGCCGCCGCCGCCCGCCGCGTCGCCCTTCACCGCTCCCGTCGCCGTGCCCGGCCAGTCGGCGGAGCATGCCGGCGTGGCCGGCAAGGACGCCGACGACGACAAGGCCGACTTCGACGGCGCCATCGGCAGCGCGCCGGAGCCGTACCCGCTGCCGCCGTCGCAGTACAGCCGGCCGCCGCGGCTGCCGCTGCCCATCGAGGAGGAGCTCCACACGCCGGGCTCGCCCATCATCTCGCCCGCGGACCTGTCGAGCCCGATCGACCCGCTCGACGTGGACGGCGTGCTGCCGCAGAGCCGGCACTCGATGCTGAGCTCGACGACGGTCGAGGACGAGGACGACGCGAGCTTCGAGGAGGGCCCGGAGGCGGGAGGGCCGCGCGCCGACATCGCGCCCGTCGAGCCGAGACCGACCGTGCCGACGCTGATCGAGTGGAGGCAGGGCGGCGACAAGGTGTACGTGACGGGCACGTTTGCGCATTGGAATCGGAAGTACAAGTTGCACAAAGAGTGAGTATCCAACACCGTAGAACCCGTTACATGGCTGGCTGGATGGATGGATGGGTTGTTCTGGCTGCCAGAACAAAACCGCTGATATTCTCGTTTTCTCTTCTTTCTCCCTGCAGCGGCCCCAGCAAGCACAAGGACGCTCTCTCCGCCATCATCAGCCTGCAGCCGGGCACCCACCACATCAAGTTCATCGTCGACGGCGAGATGCGCATCTCCGACACGCTCCCCACCGCCGTCGACTTCACAAACATCCTCGTAAACTACCTCGAGGTCTCCATCGACGACGTGCCCCCGCCGCAGCCACCCGGCGTGCCCAAGCTAAGCAAGCAACCCGGCGGCCGCGCGAAAACGCCCCCAGCAGGCCAAGCCGCCGGCGCCGCGCAAAAGGAGCAGCCGCAGGAGACGCAGGAACAACAGCGACAGCACCAGCAACAGCAACAGCAACAGCAACAGCTGCTGCAGCAGCAGCAACAGGCGCGCGCGGCGCTGCACCCGCCGCAGATGCTGCCGCCGAGCCCGGAGCTCCGACCGGCGCCGTCGCCCGCCGCCGCCGCCGCCGCCGAGGCCGCCGCCGAGGGCACCGGCCCCGCGCCAAAGCCCGTCGTCCAGAACCTGCCGCCGAAGCTGTACCACCGGGCGATTCCGCGGTTCTTCGTGGACCTGGAGGCGGAGGAGGAGGAGATGGCGGGGGGGGAGGGGGGAGGCGGGGAGGGAGGAGGGGGAGGAGGAGGTGGGGGAGGGGAGGCGCGGTTCGCGCGGGCGAGCGCGGCGCTCAACGCGGTGCCGTTGCCGCCCAGCTTGCCCATGTTCCTGGGCAAGAGCGTGCTGAACGGGTCGATGCCGATCAAGGACGACGCGAGCGTGCTGAACGTGCCGAACCACACGGTGCTCAACCACCTGGCGACGAGCAGCATCAAGGATCGGGTGCTGGCGACGAGCGTGACGACGAGGTATAAGCGGAAGGTATGCCGTGGCCTTTCCCTTTTTATTTTTATTTATATATTTACTTTGCTTTCGTGGCTTTCTGCTGTGGGAATGGGCTAACGCCGCAGCCGCGCAGTTCTTGACGACGATTATGTACAGGCCCAAGGGCGAGTCGGGAGACTGACGCGCTGGGCCCAGATGGGATGGTGGAGCGTCTAGTTGCTACTACGGCGGGAGAGGTGAGTGTCGGCAAGCTGTTGATTCCCCCCCTGTTCATTCGGCCTTTTCTTCTTTGTAGCCATGTCCTCCACTGCTCCGAAGCGCGCGAGGTGATTGATTGGGGAGTGACTGCTCTTGTGGCGCCGAGGTGGCTGCTTAGAGCGTACGGTTTCCGTGGATCCTCGGTGTGGTATGGGACGGTTTCAGGGCTTGGCGCGACGACTTGATGATTGGTCACGTGTATGGGTTGGTTGGGTGCCTTTCTACTTACCTAGAGGCTCCATCCCGTGGATGCGTACCTCTTTTAAGCTCTGGTGCGCGCGGTTTAGCATGGAGTCTTGGCCGCGCAAGGAAAGGGGGGAGGGGGGGCGCCCGCCAGGATAGAGGGCTGGAGCGTTGGATGTTCGTGTAGGATAGATGTCTGCGCTGGCGATGAGGAGCTAGCTAACTGGGTCAAGCCTGTAGACTGGCAAGAACTAGCATGGGAATGGGATGCAGCGCGGGTTCCTTGCGGTATGATTTCTCATGACTTCGGACGCGGGCGGGGCTGGTCTTTTTTTCAAGATGCGTGACGACGAGGTCCTATCTACAGGCACATGCTCACCACATTTCCCCCCCCCCCTGGCAACCCTCATTTCATTCCTTTGCGGGAGAGAATAAGAGTGAATTAAATGCCCTAGGACCCCAACGGAAGCGAGGCAAATCTTCAAGATGCTGTTTTGTTCGGCCGGAGCTGAGCGCAACTTCGAAACCTTGTAGTGGCGGCTCCGCGCTAGGCAGGACTGCGGACGAGCGCCCCGACTCATGCCATACTCCTCGCGACCTTACGCCAGCGGAGAATTGCTGGCGTCCACGCGCGGCTTGATGTATCACGACGACGCGTCTTCGCCGGGGTGCAATATCCGAGCGTTTGAGCTGCGCTCGGCGCCTTGCTCGCTTAGCAAAACCCATGTATTTATTTGCTACTACTACTATATCCTTCGACCTAAAAACTACATAGCAAGTCTCTCGTCTTATCCGGTCTCGCAGATTACAGAATGGCCCGGGCCTGGGTCGCAAGCGCGTCCGCTGACCTAGGGACAAGCACCGGCCCCTACGGTATATTTCCAGCCCACATTCCCCGCTCATACCACTCCAACAGAATAGGTAAATGTAACTAGACTAGAAGGACCTAATAAACACATGTCAAAGAGTGACTTATGCTACTGCCAAGGGCACCAATCTTTGGTTGCTATAGAATTACAAAATCGTCAAATGCGCTCAGAAGCACCGTCGGGATCCCTACAAACCTTGCCGCAAACCTTGTTGGCAGACTCCCAAGCGGTCCAGGACGTTTATTCAATTCCTGTGTTCTTGGTCAACACTCCACACCCATGGACGGAGCAGCCTCGCTTTCCATTGGCGTAGTGAACCTCACCTCCACAACCATCGAACCAACAAACAAAACCACAAGTAATCAATCCAACAATATGAAAAAAAAAAATAATCCATATCCCAAGTGATGAATCCATCACACCGCACTCACCAAGTGCAAATTCCACAGTGCCCGCACCCCGCCATTAATAACGCCGCGAACAGCCCCGGCGCACCCCCGCCGGAGCAACGCGCGGTACCGAGCGCACCCCAGGAGGCCAATGGCGTCGCGTCCGCCGAGCACCGCCCCCTTACGCAGCGCAAACCGCCCGCTTGCTTGCTTGCTGCCTCAGGCAACAGGGCCGACCGGTCAGTCGCGCCCGCATCGCCCGCCCAGCGCCCGCGCCCGCGCCCAGCGCAACTGCCACCGCAACCCCGTGGCCGCCCGACCCGACCGCGCAAACCGCACCCGCACACACACACACCACGGCCTCTCGCTCGCCCCGAAGAGAATCCATCAAAACGCCACGCCCGCACCCCCGAAACCATCCCAAATTTCCGCCCAGCGCGACCGCCCGCGCTCCGCTCGTTCCGACGGTGCGCTTTTCGCCCTTTTTGCCGGCCCGTGGCGCGCTGCATCCGAGTTGCAAGGCGCGCGCCCCGAGCGACGGCGCGACCGCCGACCGGCCCCCAGACCGAAGGCGCGCCCGCCCGCCCGCTCTCCCTTCGCTTGCTCTCCCTTCGCTTTGTTGGGGCCTCGGGGCGCCCTCGCTTGCCTCCCGCCAGGCCTCGGCCGCGCTTTCGCCAAGACTGCCGCGCTGCGCCCGCGCCTGCGACCCGATCCTGCCTGAGGCCCTCGCCTGCCTGGACCGGACCGCTACGACGACACCCTGCAGCGCCATCGCGAAGGTCGGGTTCGAGTCATATTCGGGACGCGATATCTGTTTTTTTTTTCTTTTTTTCCTTTTTTTTTTTGGCGCGCGCGCGCTGCGGGTTAGCAGCCATCGCAGCCACAGCAGCAGCAGCAGTGGTGCAGCCACGGTCGCGTCGCCCTCGTCGCCGGCCGTCGCCGCCGCCGCTGCCGCTGTCGCACCGCCGCCATCATGACGGCGCGCGTCACCTCGCAGCGCTTCCGCCAGCGCAAGCTCTCCACCAAGCAGAACCTCTCCATCCTGCGCGAGAGCGACGTCGAGACCGGCGGCGTCGACGATGAAGCCCAGCGGCACATCCCCCGCGTCGAGACGGGCGTGGAAAAAGGCGAGGAGATCGTGAGTCGCACCGCCACAGGAAAACGTTTTCACACACCTGAAACCCCCTATCCAATTTCCCTCTTTGGGAACCGCACCAGCCACAGCACGTGACTTGCGCTCGCATAACCCCCCCCAACCACCAGTCCTCTTCGAATAAAATTTTTAACAGGATTCCCTCGTCACCCAAACCAGAAACAAACACTGACCTTTGCAACCCCCAGGAACACCATCTCCAAGCCGTCATCTCCGCCGCCCAGGCCGGCGGCAATGTCGCAAACCTCTACATCCCCACCCCGGAGGCCAAACCGTCGTCCTCCCACCTCACCTACGACCGCCTCTACCCGCCCGTATTCCGCCAACCCGCCACCTACATCCGCTTCTCGTCGACGGTCGAGGACTGCATAGGAACCCCTTACTGCATGACCGACGAGGACGACCTCTTCCTCAAGACGCTCAACAGCAAGCGCAGCAAGCCCGCGACCCAGCCACCATGCTCCGAAGACCAGTTCGAGGCGCTGATGTCCTTCTTCGACGAGACGGCCGCGGCCAAGCAGCCCTTCGCCGCCATGACGCCCGAGCACCCGCCGCCCGTGCTTGGCTTCGACGAGATGGAGGACGCCTTCGCCGAAGTCGACGAGCCGTCGCCCGCCCTCGACGACGCGGCCCGGCGCCTGCATGCCCGTGACGTCTACGACCACTGGCGCGAGCTGAGAGTGCGGCGCTCCAACCGGCCGTTGATGCCGACGCTCAAGCCCGAGACGGGCGCCGACACCGACGACGCGGACCCGTACGTGTGCTTCCGGAGGCGCGAGGTGCGGCAGGTGCGCAAGACGCGCGGCCGGGACGCGCAGGTTGCCGAGAAGCTCAAGAAGCTGCGCGGCGAGATGGAGAGCGCGCGGCAGCTGGTGCACTTCGTCAAGCAGCGCGAGGCCATGCGCAAGGAGCAGCTGGGCGTCGACCGGACCGTCTTCGAGCACCGCGCGGCCCTGCGCGACGCCAAGCGCAACCTGGGCTTGAAGGAGGGCGACGAGGACCTGCTCATCAATCAGAAGGTGATACTAACCGCCACCCCTCCACCATTCCCGCCAGACTCGGCGCAGGCGGCCTTGTGGGCCATGCGCCAGCAGACACACCCTACGCTAACGTTCCCTCATCACGCGCAGCCCTCGCCGAAGCCTAGAGGCGGCAAGCCCGACGGCCCGGCCGTCAAACCGCCCAACATTCTCGGCCCGCGGCCGCAGGTGGTCGGCGGCGCGACCGCCGGCCGTACCGAAACGGACCTCGTCTCGCTGGCCGACATCAAAGAGAAGAAGCGCGACGACGTGAACGCCTTCATCGAGGACAACGTCGAGAAGCACAACGCGTGGAACAACGGCTTCGTCGACTGGACGTGGCGGCCGCTCACGCCGCCGGGCGAGCGGTCGCGCAAGTCGTCGTTCCGCCCGCTCGTGGCGCAGGGCCTGCCCACGCCTCCGTCTTCGGCCGAGGACCACCAGGACGCCGACGGTGATGTCATCATGGGTGGAACTGGCCCGGCCGAAGCTAACGCCGGTGCTGTGATGTCGAAGCCGCCGCTCGCCGACAAACTCCCGGACGCCGCTGCGCGCTACGTGTCTCCACCCTTCGAGCCCAACGTCTCCTGCCCGCAGCCAGCCTTCCGCCGCCGCATGGGCCGCGGGGGCCGCCTCATGATCGACCGGCGTAACCCGCAGCCCACCAACTCCCTCCCCACTCTCGGCGGCGGCGGCGGTGCAGTCGGCACCGAGCGCCCGTACCCCTTCGGCTCCGCCCCAGCCGTCGCTTCTCCCACGGACGAGGACTCGCTCCGCGTCATGGACCGGTACCGCTACGACTACGACGACAGCGACGAGGACGCGGCCGGCGAGCCCGTCTACCCAGTCGACCCCTACTCGGCGACGGCCATCAACTTCCGCGTGCTGATGGACATGCCGCGGCGGGCACCCGTGGACCAGACGCAGGCGGCGCAGGCGGCCATGATGGCCGCCGCCCAGCAGGGCGGACAACAACAGCAGCAGCCGAAGTCGCCGCAGCAGTTGAAGCAGATGGCGGCCGCGATCCAGCAGGCTGCTGGGCTGGGGGGGTCGAACGTGTAAGAGCGGTGTCGAGGTGGTTGTGTACGATTTTATCCTTGTCTCGGACTTCGGGGGCTGCGTAAGTGGGCCTCCGAGCGTGTTGCGAGTTGCGACGCGGATTGTAAGAAGACCTCTGTTGGCGGCATCCTGGCGGCACTCACTGGCCAAGAGTCGGGGACAAATTGCCGGCAGTGTGAGGTCTCATATCCATTATCCATCTTCGGAAGGGGCCGTTCGGAGGAGAAGGAATTGCGCCAAGCCCTCTGATGGACGATATAGGCATGTATGAGTAGCTAGCGTGTGTGGCGGCTGTCTGTATTCGATTATACCCAAGCAAACTGAGCCCGGAGCGATAACCAAAGCTCTGGCACGCTCCTGTAATGTTTCGAGATGCTCACTCGCACATCGCATGTCTTCCTGTTTTTAGTGCTGTCGTCGATGCCAAGACTTCCGGCTCCACGATGACGGGTCCCCATCGTCGACTTCAAGCGACCTTCCTCCTCTTGCTGGGCTTCGCCTCTGCCCCTGCATCCTTATCTTTCGCTTTCTCCTCCTCTTGCGCTTGGACCCACTCCCTCAACATGCGCGCCGCGTCGCGCAAGATTTCCTTCTCCCCGACGCGCACCTCGATCGCCATGCGCACCCTCTTCGCAACCCTCTCCCCTCCACCACACTCACCCCCACCAGCAGCGCCGACCGCGCCCGCCCCGCCCCTGCGCACCCGCTCCAACAACGCGCTGTCCTCCTCCAACGACGTCCCGTACTCGGCCTCGCGCGCCGCGAGCGCATCCAGCAGCAGCCGTGCCGCCGGGAGCGAAAGTTGGGGCTTCGCGAGCCGGCCCTTGGCCGCGAGGCGGGCGTGCTCGGCGGCCGGGAGCGCGAGCGTGGCGAGCAGGGCGAGGAGGTCGGGCGGGAAGACGTCGGCCGGCAAGTTGGGCGGCTCGGCGTGTTCGGCTTCGTCTTCCGCGCCGGCAGCCGGCGGCTGGGCCAGGCTGCTCGCGCGCACGATGTCGTAGCCGGCCTTGGAGGCGTCCGAGACGTCCGAGGCGGTGTCGCCGATGTCGTGTTCGTCGGCGAGGTAGCGGCAGCGGGCGGAGAGGGCGGCGTCAGAGAGGCGGAAGTGCTGGGGTGCGAGGCGCAGGATGGCCGGGTGGGACAGCTCGGCGACGTCATGGATAGCGTAGGTAGGGGAGGTGTAGCCGTAGCGGCGGAGGAGGTCGGCACGGGGGAGGGGTCCATAGTCGTTGAGGAGCTCGGAGCCGGAGGGAACGGGGCAGAGGGTGCGCATGGAGAGGTGGGTTGGGGTGTAGAAGAGGTGAGCCTGGGCGGTGGAGGGGTCGGAGTAAGCATGATACGGTTGTATGGGGGAAGGAAGAAAAGCAAACGACAAATGAGCTAGGGAGCAACAAGGATGGGGTGCGGCTCACGTTGCACCTATGGCCATCCGCATTCAGCATATCCGCTAGCGGCACCATGGCTTTCTCCATCTCAGTCTCTTCTTCCTCGCTCATGTACCCATCTTTATCGACTTCTTTCCCTTCGCTCTCCACGTCGAACGCGTACGCCATGATTAAAGTCCCCATTCTATGAGCTGCCTCGAGCACCTTCTTGTCGTCTTCACCCTGGAATCCAAAGATCTCCGGCCACCGCCTCACCACGGGTACGATCTCTTCCATGAACCGCTGATCTTCCCTCAGTTTCCCGATCTTGCTCTTCACACCGCTAGCCTGTAGCTCGTCGAGTTCGGCGGGCGTCCAGTACATGAGGGTGTCGAAGCGATCAGGGAGAAGATCGATGTAGGGCGACCAGGATGAGGAAGAGTCGCCGTGGGATTCGGCGAGGAGAGCGAGGATGAGCGAGAGCCAAGGGTCGGAGGCAGTAGACGAGGGGAGCGGAGAGGGAAGGAGACGGGATGTGCGAGGCGAGAGCAGGAGTGAGCGGGGGAGAGACAAAAACTCGTAGTCCGCTGGGAGGTGGGCGGTTGCGACTGAGTTCGTGGGAGCGGCGTTAATAAGACACAGTGACGAAAAAACAAACTCCCGGTTTTGAGGGTACCGGCGAGTGGGCGGAAACTGGAAAGGGATTCTTTGGACACAGCTGTCTGGATAGAACGAAAGATGTCGGGAAACAGCTTTTACGGCAGCTTTAGTAACGTACCTAGCCCACGGCCGGCATCTCGGGATCGAAGGTCGGCCAGCTTCACGTCGGGACTCACGAAGGCGCCCTCGGAGCGCAACCACTGCACAAACCGCTCGGAGCGGCCCTCGAAATCATCCTCAGCCATGGCTGAAAACGCTTAGGACTGGAAATTTTCAACATTGGCCACCCCTACAAGCGTTCTAAGGGGCATAGACGAGGAAGGAAGAGGAGGTCGTAAAATCGAAGGAAGGCTGTGTGGAGGAGGCAGTGGAAATGCAAAATGTTAGAGCAACTGGTGGATGTGGTGCTGCGGACCGCTTAGCTAGACCGGATGACGCTGATTGGTTCAGTGGACGGCGGTGGCCTGGGATCGAAGCGATTGGCCAGCCAGGGACAGATCAGCACAAGGAGTCACGTGGTTTCGCGTTGAGAGGGAGTTGCTGCTTCTGCCCCACACCCTTCGTCTGCTCCATATCTGTCCTCTGTAGTAAGCAGTCTTCCGATGTCATAGTTCATGTAAGTGCAATGACTTAAGAGGCTTCCTGAGTCAAATATCTTGCTCTGGATTATCCGTGCACCGAGCTTGTCGTCGGGTCCGAAGCCAGAGATATAATCGTGATCTCATGCTCTTTTGAAGCAGCATGGCGAGGATCAATGCTAGCGTGCCCCATCCGTTCCGCTGCACTTTAAAGAGCTGCGAGCTCAAGTTGCGCTCTCTTCCCGTGCCAAGAGTTCGGAGACGGCCCGGCAAAACTGTTGTTCCGCCCCCCCCCCCAAGGTCAGTCGCGCGGCGCGTCGTTGCTTGTTGTCGCGATACTGCATCACCCGGCACACCTCCCAAAGAGTGCAACTGCTGCGCGCAATTGCTTCCTTCCCTCATCTTTTCTTCTTAATCTGTTCTTGCTGGAAGCCGCAGCTCTTGTCGCCAACCTGTCAGCACCACCACGCGTCGTTGCACCCCCGACGCCGAGGAAAACGGGTACTGTCAACAAAGCCGCCGCGCAATCAGTGTACCCATGCCCGGTGCTCAAGACTCCCGCCAGCCCTAACACGACGCGCACGCCGCAGGCCCCATTTTCCGCTCGCACACCTCCTAATGTCGGCGGCGCCGCTCATTAAGCAACTTGCATCAGCTGGACCAGTTTGAATTTCGTTTGCTTTTCCGCCAGCATCCATCAAACGCGCAGCAGCTAGCTACACGGCTTTCGTACCGTAGCTACTTTAGCTACTGCACTCAAAAAACCAACTACGATTCCACAGTCGTTTGCCGACTGCAACATCGAGCTTAGTGGCGAGCCAAAATGTTATCTTGGCTCACTGGGCCGCGTATCACCAATGTCGCGGAGGACCTACAAGCTCCAGACGGTGCGACTGATAACTTTTTCGAGCTTGTGGTGCGCTTGTATACTAATTCTTCTCTTGGCCATAGATCTAGTAGGCCCCGAACCTTCCTACGTTGAACCGCCCGACACACCGGCACCTGTATTCGCCGTCCGTGCTTTCAAACATGCTATCTGGGGCACCCCTCCTCCTCCTACACACTTCGACTTGTCCGTCGAAGAGAAGAAACGCCGGTCAAACGAGAGCGCCCGTTCAATGAAAGTGGACAATAGGGAAAAACTTGACAAAAACAAGCCATCAAGTGACACGACGGTTCCCAATATAGCCAAGAACAAGATTGAAAACACCCAACAATCTTCGCAAACAACCTCGCAACCAACTCAGCGGCGATCTTCGGACTCGGCGGCCGTCGCACAACAACCGTCCGGTACCTCTCCTACGAAGCAGGCCCCTGCAGGCATCCTGATGACACCCGGCACCGGCGCCACACGACGCAAGACAGTCAAGTTCGGAGAGCACGTGGTCGACAACGAGGGCAAGCGGAAAAGCGGCATTCCAAGCAACGTACCAGGGAAGTTTCCCAGTCCGTGGACTCCGAAAGTGGGAAGCGGGGCTTCAACGAACGAAGACAAGGGCAACAGCAAGACAAAGGGCACGGCACACTCAAGTTCTAACAAACTTAACGCCGCACTACAAGATGCTGCGCGAGAGACCGCCACGGGCAACAACGCTCAAGACTTTGCCCCCCCAACCAAGCGCAGAAGCGAAGTCGACGCCATCGCCGTAGCCCTGTCGAGCCCGGGCGCGAAGCCGACAAAGTCCCGGGACGACGCGGACCTAACCATCGACGTGCTCGAGCCTCGCTCCGAGAGCGGCCGCTACTGGAAAGCCCAGCTCGAGTCATACGCGGAGCGCTCGGAGCGTGAGATTCGCAAGCTAATCGCCAAGCATCAACTCGCGAAGGAGTACGCCAAGAAGAAGGACGGCGAGGCGGTGGAGCTGCGCGCAAAGGTGGAGAAGTTGGAGGCCGAGAAGAAGAGGGCGAGAGGCCGGGAGAAGACGACGGAAGAGCAGGTGAGGGATTTGAGGGAGAGGCTGAGGGCGGTTATGGGTGAGAATGCGGGACTGGTGGGGGAAGTGTCCGGTTTGAAGAGGAGGGTGGCAGACTTGGAGGGGAAAAGCAACTGTGTTGAATCTACAGGCGAGGCAAGAAACGCGGGGGCGACCAGCTCTAGGGACACCGGTAGTTCCAGGCCTCCCTCATCAGTGGTAGCGCCCATGGCAACTACCATAACGCCTCCCTCATCTACCGAACAATGCCAACAATCCTCCTCTGCACCATCTTCCCTCTCCTCGCGTCCCCGCCGCTCAACTACGCCTGAAATCGAACCTCCCCCTCGCCACTCGTCGACTAACTCTGGAGCCGCCACCACGGTCCCAGATCCCGCCAATAAACCCACTCACAATCCGACCCCAAACCGCTTTTCCACCGGCGCGCCTTCCCGTTCTTACGCCCGGCGGTCCACTCTCACGGGTCCCAGCCCGCGGCCTCGCCGCATGACTTCCTCGCCCGACATGCGGCGTCGCGGACGTCGCGAGATCGTTGGCGATGGCGACGTTGCACTCGGCCCCGCCCCGCTCGCACTCCACAAGAGCCAGTCGATGCGGTCTCCGCTGCTACGGGCGCGGGAGGGTAGGGATGGCAAGGAAAATACGCGTCCCGAGGACGCTGGGCAGGCCCGGGAGGCCAGGGATAGGGAGAAAGAAAAGGAGAAGGAAAGGGACAGCAACAGGCTCCCCGGTGCGTCGATGCTCGCCCGCGACACGCCGGATCCGTGGTCCTTCCAGACCCGCCAGCACCCTCACCAGCGCAGCTCCTCGCCGTTCGACCAGTATCCTAGCAGCGCGGGTGCGAGCGCGCGGAAAAGCGCCGCCTCCGCCGCCACCTCCGCCGCCGCCCCGGGCAACAGACCCCCGTCCAGGTCTAGCGCGCGCTCCGCGCAGCCCCTACGCGGCGCCGCGAGCCACCAGGAATTGCAGCAGCGCGCGGCCCCGCCGGCGCCGGCCCCCCCACACGGCTTTCCGCACCACCACCACCATCATCCGGGGCACCAGCACCGGCGGCGCCAGAGCATCAGCCAGGCTCCTGCTGCCGCCAGCGCCGGCGGCGGGGCGTCTTCGGCTGTGACGGACGGTGCGCCGATGCACATGCCGGCGCCGGCGCCGCCTTCGGGCCGCGGTGAAGGCGCGAGGAGTGGCGTGCATGCGCGCGATTTTGGCCTGAGAGGCATGCCGAGGAGTGGGGATGAGGCGGGCATGTCGGCCGAGGCGTTTGCGCGCGCGCAGGAAAGGATCGCGATGAGGAGGGCGGCGGGGAGGGTGCGATGAGGGCGGGGTTGGGGGAGTGGTGGGTGGGTGGGAGGGTGGAGAGGGTATGAGGCGGAGTAGGAAGGAGGTGGTTAGCGCTGCAGAGGGGGGTTCCGGGAGGAGTGTGGGGCGACGGTGCTGATGTGGGTTAGGAGCGGAGTTGGCTGTTTCAGGTGCTGGTGTGTCATTCAGTATTGGTGTCTTTTCTGTGGCGCGCAGGCATTTGGGAGGAGTTTTTTCTGCTTCCAGGCTCTTCACTGCATCTGCCGGAGTGGTGTTTGTCCTATTGTTACCATTCGGCATAGGAGAGCCCAGCTCCCCTTGATTTTCTGGCTTGTTTGTCATCCTTATTGTCATGTAGCTAGAGCGGTGGCGTTTCCGTGTTGCATTTAGAGATATGCACTTTTTCAGAGGCCTGGGTATGAAGGAGCGTTCTGCTGTAGGCTTTGGGCTGTGATGACAGAAGTAGGGTGTCGTTGCGAACGTGGGGTGCTCCTATAAAGCTAGCTAGGTCAGAAGATGGAAAGGGACTCGAGCCGTCTATAATCGAAGCCGGAACTATGCTCCTAGTGATGTTGTAGATACGGAGGACTAGATCGAGTATGCAGTGATCCCTTGCGTCCATGCGTCAATGATTGAACCCCCCATTCATTCTAGTTATTTCGCGTCCGAGTGTATCTCTGAAAGTGTACCACTGAATGAGTGATGTAAATTATGCCATCTCTACTGAAAATCGCTACGAAGATATGATATGATGTAGGAAAGCCAGTAGAGTCCAAAAGAGGGATCTATTAATAGTCAAAGATGGCATTGGAAACTGCAGACTGCGCTCGCCCCTAAGGGTGCGCCTACAGAAGAGCATGACGCGTAGGGGAGAGCACGATGTATGGAAGAAGACATGAGACAAAAAGGAGGGCACGATGCGCAAAGAAATGCACAACAATACTATGCTGCGCTTCTACATATCATGTCTCTATCGTTACGTTGTGCTCTCCTCTCTGTATCGTGCCGCCCTTGTCCTATGGAATCCTCATGTTCATATGGTATTGTTTTCTTCCTATCGTGCTGCCTGCTTTGTATAATACTCTCCTCTTTATATTTTCCCCCCTTTGATATCGCGCTATGTTCTTTATATGTTACCACAAAGGCGCCTTGTCACATATAGGATCCAAAAAAGATCCAGACAACACCTTAGCATGACTATTTCAGCACACATAACCATATATATTGCATGTTTAGAAGGACCAGTTCTTCTGTCCCCAAGCGGTCAGTCTGCCAATACATCTTTTCCAAATCCCTTTTTGCCCCCTTCAGCGAGATTCCACTGTAATTCAATTGTCGGCATTACAACTGAGATAGCCTCGAGTACTATTACCAATGCACCTTCCAAGCCTTGTACAATCGCCTTCAAACAGGGAGATAATTGTAGCGTTTCGGTGCTCGTGTCGATCGAAGCAATAGGGAATGCGCATAATGAACTAGGAGGGATAATGACGGAGCCAACTAGATCTCCCGGTAACAGCGACGACCTGAATCGTTAAGACATTAGCACACGCTACCAGGGGAGGAAATTTGAGTACATACAGGCATCCACCAACCGGATCAGTGCAACCTCGGCTGCACTGGCCTGAGCTGAGGCACTGGGCCGGGCGAGGACGTAGTACTTGATCGAGCGAGCGATGATGCCATGGTGTGTGGTTGGACTGGACGGTCGTGAATGCGGAAATCTGGGGCTTACGTAGGGTGGACAAATCAACGTTGGAGGAAAAAAGGGGAGCATCAACGGGCGGTGGCTCTGACATGGCTTAATAGTGCTCTATGTTGGCCGATGCAGCAACTGTTCGACATCGTGGGAGGGAACTTCCAAGTAGTGAGTGGAAGTCTCGATCTGAGTTGAGTTTCGTGTTGAGTTTGGCGTTGACTTTGTTTCTGACTGTCTCTGGGGGAGTCGTTGACGGCATGGACTTTAATGAGCGACCGACGTTGAATCAAAGGGCGTAATGAGCGGACATGAGTTGGAGCGCTATCGAGGTGGAAGCAGATGAAGATTGAATAAACAATACCTTATCAAGGCATGTATGCACCAAAAGCACAATCACCTCCTCGTAGCTGCACTTGCTCCTGTTTGCCGATCCATGTCGGCAGGAAATGCCCTTAGTAAATTGGAAAAAGTACGCATACTTGCTGTCTCCGCGAAGCGGGTAGGTACGGACTATGTTTACACTTAATACCGCCAATCACCCTAGTGTTGAGGCTCGCCTTTAGCTCCGGCTTGTTTGAGAAGCTGTTGATTGCATATTCTGTCGGCCGTCGTAGCAGCAAGTTGGACCTGTGGGAGTAAAGTATTGGAACAGACGATTAGTAGATACGAACCCAAAAATAAACTTCTTGCACAATCTATCGGCGTGAGCTTCGAAAACCACACTGAAAGAATCAAAAGTCCTGAATTGCACAAGATCTTCTAGATAAACATGACCAGAGTCAAGAGCCATACAAATACATAGTATATATACCTACAACTTCAACTTTCAGGCCTTCACATCAAGCCTTAGAATGGCCTTCTCAAATAACTCTTTACACCTAACTCTACTCCCCAAATTGGCGCACAACAAAAAAGCGCCGCTTAGTTTTCGATGCAAACTATAAGTTTCTTCCGGCGGCGGCGCAAGCCTTTCTTTGATCATTGTCGGGATCAACCCCCTCACCCGATCCGTGATGGTCTGGTCCCTGAAATCGTACACCTCGGGTGCCCCAACGCAGAATGGTTCCGCGAGCGTGAGCACCGAGTCGACGTGTGCGTCGAGCATCATGGTGCTCTCGTGACCCGTCAGGTAGCCCAGCTCGAGCGAGATGTCGCGCACCGTCTTGCGGTCGCCGCGGGACGCGGCTTCGAGCACACAAATGTAGCGGTCGATGAAGTCGTCCGAGTACTCCCTGCTCGCGCCGAAGTCGAGTAGCTCGAGCTTTTCCGTTTGAGCGTTGTAGAGGAAGTTCGTCCAGTTCGGGTCCGACTGCATGAAGTGGAACTCGGTGATTTCGCGGAGGCAGAGGCGCAGGATCTGTGTGCCGATCCAGTCACGTTGCTCCTGGGTCAAATGCGGTATCTTCGTCACGGCCGTGCCCGCCATATACTCCGCCGTGAGGACTTCTCGAGCCGAGGCTTCGGGGATGATGGCGGGAACCGTGAAAGTGTCCGTCTCGTCCGCCAAAAACTCCTTGAAACGTCGCGCACCTTCCGCCTCGCGTACGTAATCGCATTCCCAAGCGAGCTCAGTACGGGCGTTTGCGATAGTGCGGTCAAGGAAAAGTCCCTTAGGAAGCAACCTCGAGGCAGTAAGGAGGAGAGAGAGATTATTTAGGTCAGAATCTATTGAACGGGCAACACCCGGGTATTGCACTTTGACAGCGACTTGGCTGTCATCAGACCTAAGGATAGCTCGGTGAACTTGGCCGATAGATGCGGCGGCAATAGGAACCTCTTCGAACTCCGAGAAGAGGTCACGCCAATCGCAACCTAAATTCTTGGCTAGAACAGAGTCTCGTTGAGAAGGGGGCATATAGTCAGCGCTATCCTGAACCCGCCGCAACACCTCGTGAATAGGAGTGGGGAGCATTTTCACGTCTGCTAGCTAGTCAGCTACAGCCCTTTCATGTTGAGAGTGAGCACACACTCACCTTGAAAGCTCATCATTTGCCCCAGTTTCAAGGCAGCGCCTCTCATTTTGGAGAGCTTGGCAACCAGACGCTCCGTATTACTGGCACTAAGGAGTAGCGAGCCGGCGTCGCTTCCGCTGCCAGTGACTCGGCGCAGCCCCTCTCCCATCATGCCCCAGGCCATGCTTGTTGCCAGCCCACCGTACTGCCATATCCTTCCAACTCTTGAAGAGGGAACCCGTGATTGTCGCAACTGGAACGGAGTGGGTGCATTCTCGTGGGTCCGCACCTGAGCATCGTCCACTTGAGGAGCGGCAACCACTTCAGGTGTCGTGTCCACCTGCGGTGCAGTTTCTTCGGCCACATTCTCTGCTGCGCTTGTCACTTTGGAGCGCGCTGGTTCTTCCGATTTGGGAATATAGGGGTTGGGAGTCGGATTTTGTCGGAAGCCCTGATCCCTTAACATCCTCGACACCCTCCTCGTGCGGAACACGTCTAGGTTCGCACCCTCCGGAACATCCATCTCCTCTTCTTGTAGCGTCGCCTCTGCTAGCTTGTCGTGACGCGGAGCATACTTTTCGGGATCAGTGGGGCCTCGCGTGCCATCTTTAGCCCGCTCTCTCTCATCTACAATATTCTCTGTCCCTGCCTCTGCAAGTGGAGATGGACCCCTCTCTATCGCTGGTTCTTCGGCCGCCGTCGATTGTTGGGCTTCTTGTGATGATCCCTTCAATTCCTGTGTAGTCCCAAAATCGGCGCCAGACCTTTCTCGAGAGACGTCCTGCCTATCTTCAAAAGCTTTTTCCTTTGCTTTATCACCAGTCTGCTCGTGTTTCGAATGGTCGGAGGAAAACCCTGGCGGTGGGGGCGGAGCGGTTTCCCGGAGGCGCTCGGCGAGAGCAATTGCAGCTCTCGCAGTAACTGTGACTCGATCGGCCTGGCTCTTAGCCGCACGAGCTAGCGAAGACGTCTTGGTGAAGACATCGAGCTGTTGCGATCGGAGGGCGACATGCTGCTTCGCGATGGTCTGCGAGGCACGCAGCACCTTCGCTGCGTCAATTAAGCGGCGACCGGACATCGTTGGACGGGACAGCCCGGCGGCTGTCACCTTGGCAATGGCATTGCTTCAAGGGTCAGAATATTTGTTCAGCTTCCGACGGACGTTGTGGGAGTCGTGGGTTTGGGCTTCAGATCGAGAAGAAATCGCTTCCGCTGAAATCCTGGAATCGCGGACATATGCGCGGCGGAAAGGAGCTTGGGCCACCGAGTCATGGCGTCAACGGCCGTGGCGGTCCACCGTATGGTGAGTATGCCATTCAATCAGGTTCGATAAATTAAGCAAAATAAGCAATAAATCTAGACTTAAATGTATATTGATGCGTCATGCTCAGGCTATAATATTTCCAGAGTTCAATTGCTCGCAAGGCTATTGTGAGTTCGGAATTCAGGCTTAAGTTTTCGTTCAATGAACCTCGAAATCCACATTTGGGCTAAGATTGTCGACTTCCCATGTAAATTTACTAGAATATATTTCTCGAACTATAATAGGACTAACTATTGACCTAATCTCCTAAAAGCCCGCGTGTGAATGCAGCGAAGATGCTCTTTGTGGCCTAGCTTGTTCGCTGATTGGCCCAGACAGGCGGAGCACAAGCCTCCTCCAGATGGGATGAGACGGACTGGATGCTCCTTCATGGCGCCACTTCGCTTCTTGGCCAGCAACCCGAGTCGTGGATGTGGCATTCAAATCTTGCTAAAATCATTACCTCAGTGTGCTGACCATCGTCGACGGATGGAACTGCCATTGGAAATTCGAAATGAGCTATAATTGATCGAAGTCGGGTTGACCTTTGCGCCCGCTATCAAAGCGTGCGGTGATCGGGCTGTCGCTCTTACGCTTCCAGGCCTGGGAAGAGCCGGGCCCTTTCCCGCAGTTCCCACTGTGCGTAGCACAGTTGTACCACTATTCTTTGACTCAATCAAATCCCAATACCGCTATGAAAATCGCAACGCTTCAATTCTGGCCCCGAGTGGGGCAAGTTGAGAAGAATATACAGAGGGCGAATTGTGTTTTGGAGCGTTATGGATGGGGTTCCAGTGCTATCGACTGGCTTATACTTCCAGAGATGGCATTCTCAGGTACACATGCACTTAGCTACCCTTCGAACTCTTCTCCCTTACGACTCTAACCTCCTGTTTAGGCTACAACTTCCCTTCTCTTGAAGCAATTCTCTCCTACGCCGAAAGGCCTAGAAGCGGGCCCACTTACAACTGGGCCTCCTCACAAGCTTGCCGCTTAAACTGTCTCGTTACCGTCGGCTATCCGGAGATGGAGCCCCCAGAAAATGAAAGTACCCCACCGCGCTACTTCAACAGCACTATGACAGTCGATCCTTCCGGCACCATTGTTGCCACGTACCGCAAGTCATTCTTGTACTACACAGACGAAACCTGGGCCCAAGAAGGATCTGGCTTCTTTTTTGCTGACGATTTTGCTGGCCACGCCGGTCTGTCAGTTGCCCACGGCATCTGCATGGACATCAACCCGTACCGGTTTGAGCGGCCCTGGACGGACTATGAGTTTGCGACCCATGTTCTGGAAAAAAAGGCAAATGTTGTAGTTCTATCTATGGCGTGGCTCACGAACCATCATCCAAGCTGCGTCTGGCGTGGGCGGAAGAAGCCTGAGCTGGATACGGTGAGCTATTGGATCGAGCGATTTCGGCCACTTATCGCGGCGAAAAATGAGCCGGTGACAGTTGTATTTGCCAATCGATGCGGGCAAGAAGGCAAAGCAGTTTATGCAGGCTCGAGTTGCGTCATGCGGATTGCCAATGGAGGGATTATGATATATAAGATAGCCCCGAAATTGCAGGAAGGGTGCATAATGGTGGATTTGGACAAGTTGTGTTCCTGTTCAGACGAGTCTCACGAGCACGAAATACCGGAAAGTATACTCCAGCTGATAGAAGGCGCTGAGGATCATCCAATGACCCAATGTCCGGAGAATCTGCTAGGAATGAGTTACGAGAATGCAATGGGCGAGAGCGATGACCCTCTGCTTGACGACTCATGGCCCTCAAGCGAAACATAGGTATTAGCGGAGTGAGAAATGTGGAACTTGATTTACGGGTATAACCGAGCTTCATCGGCTTTCTTTCCCTTTTCTTTCTTGTAGAATAGGTTTTTGGGCTCTTATGGGCTGGTGAAAGGTGCATTGGTAGTATTGGGATTTGAGGATATCGGTCCTGTGTTTGCTCGTATAGAATAATGGAAGTCGGCGTCCGATAGTCTTGGCACAATCGAAAGGCAACCAGCAGCATCATCACAATCATTCAACGCGGTTGGATCGCTTTCGGAAGCACTGCATTGAGCTTCCTATGCCCATACTTCGTAAAAACGCCAGGTGCAAGTCGAACAGCTTCGCTCGCAGATGATACCGCCTCAACTTATGCTCGCGCTCAACCAACCTCCCCAGCATTTCCATGCGATATCCTTCCCCATCCATCTATCGTTCGCGAACCCCGTGGCCGTCCATCGATAAGAGCGCTTGTCGGGTATCGAGTAGTTTAGATGCCGATACGGGTCTTGCGCCAGTGGCGCCGCTTCGCGTTATACCTTTCCTCAAAGTAAGTCCACACTCAAATTTCAATATGGCTTTCTATCGAGTGAGCGATATAAACGCACCGGATAGTGTTTCCAGTCCGAAGGCGAATCCACTGCGGAATCGGGCGGTTTTGCTTTTGCGCCTTCGCAAGCTTCTGCTTGGTGCGGAACGACTTGTGGCTCTATTGTGTTGCGCGGCGATTGTCAGCTTAAAAAAATAAAGAGGCACTCATTTCGCAATTCAAGAGCACGGAATATTACGTACCGGCATCTTGGAGGACGTCGAGGTGTTGTGTCTGGAGATTGGTGTGTGATGGTCGTTGTTCGGGCAGGCTAGCGTATATTTTGGTGCAAACCACAAGGTGGTGTGCGAACGGAATATCAAAGTGCCGACCTCACCCGGCAGTCTCGCTTAGCGTTTAGCGTTATGGCGCTGCGATGATGTGGCGGGTGACCTCTAGCACGTGACTTTAGGAGCACTACAGAACAATGTTCTGGACCATGATGAAGAAAACGAGGTAAAATTGTGACAATTTATGGCTTCTCAAACTTAAGAGTATCTATCGGAAGGAGTTGCAATACAATCTGCCACCGCATCTTTCCGGATTGGAAGGTGATAATCCCTCATCCTGTTGGTAGTCTCTAGAGAGGAGCTCCACATTAGTCAAATCGATTTGGATAGGTCAGTTCAAGTCCGTACGTCCCGGTCTCTTCAAGTAAACCTGATTCGCTTCCGGCCTAAATTTTCTCCAGCATGATCATTGTTGTAAATTCCCACGTCGTCTTCCATATCTCGCTCCGAGAAATTCCATACCGAACGTTGGTTGCCGTAGACCTTCTTTATCTTAGGCCTTTTGTTCTGAATAGGCACATTCGTCATTTTGGAGTGTACGATTTCTCTTGGATTTTTCACTTTGCTCTCGGACATTTCTTCGCCTAGAAACGGGTTACTTCTAGAGCTGGGTATAGTGGGATCATTTGCCTTTCCGGGAGTCTGCTTCAGATTGTATGAGTTGTCATCAATTGCATCAAGATCCATTGTGTTTTGATCGAAGCTGAGCAACCTATTGTTGCCGCTACCGAGATCCATTGCTTGAAAAGAGTCTGGTAGGAATCCAGCATCATTCTCGGCTTCCTCAGAAATGCTCGACAGTACAGATCCGTGATGATCATTTCGTGTAATGGATCCCGAACCACAAAGAGGGCTAGACCCAGTTGGAGGCGACGCGTCAAGCCGAAAGAATGGGGAGTGATTGGAATTTTGAATTGCCCTTTCTGCTGATGGGGAATCCTGAAGAGAGCCCACATTGAGCTTTTCAATCGGTTCTGCGGGCCTCTTTGGCGGCTTCCAGTTTTGGATCGCACGTTTATATACAGCGTCAAAGTCCGCCGCATGCAACTCATTCGTGAACCAGGGATGAGCGAGGGCTTCTTTCGTTGTCATGCGCCCTGATTCTTCAAGAACTAGTAGATTGCGAATAAAATCCTTCGGACGGTGCCCAACTGCAGCCCACTTCGGGCTAGTATCAAGGACACCGAGATCGCAAGCAGCCGCTAGCGGCAATATGACGTTCAGGGCATTATCTTCAAAATCAGGATGTTCGCGGTCAATAAATATGACATCCCCGGAAAGCATTGCCGCCGTTATCGACCCTATGGACCACATGTCAACAGCTTTGGAATATCCGGTTTCTGGCACGACTCGGGAGTTCGCCTTGTAAATTTCCCTGGTCATGCTTTTAGCAGATGTGCAACTTGTTGTTGCAGGATGTACTTACGGAGCGGCATATTCGATGGTTCCAACCACGGAAAACATCCTAGGATTCGATGGTGATTTCGTGACCTGGCTTGTAGGTAGGTACCTCGCATGGCCAAAGTCCGTTAATACAACGCGAGCTCCATCGGTAAATGATGTCATGAGTACGTTATCCGGCTTCAGATCTCTGTGAACGATATGAAGATCGTGCAGATAGTCGACCGCAATAAGAATTTGTCGCACAATAACTGCAGTCTCAACGTCGGATAGCTTTCCACCTTTGTACTCGATGTAAGAAAACAGGTCTCCGCCAGTGACGAGTTCTTGGAAAATGTAACTGCACCAAATGTCAACTCCTGAATGGTCGGGGTAAGAATTCAGTCTTACATAGAATTATTGGACCAGAACGCTTTCTGGACCGCAATTATATTCGGCTAGATAATGGTCAGACATTTCGACAGAGGAAGGAAGCCGGGCTTACATGATCTATATCACGGAGAATTTCGACTTCGCGAAAGCAATTTTTAATGTGTTCGAGTCGACGACCAACTTTCTTTGTAAATGCTGTTGATTCCCCTAAAGCCGTAGGTAAATAAAAAGTCTACACGAGGTCCTCGATATAACGTCGCACTCCAGGAACATTGGTGTGCGTACCTTCGTCCTGAACGCTGGCGTCATTGACTTCAATTACTTTACAGGCCAATTGACGGCGATGCTCTCTGTCAAATGCCAGCAACACACTACCATGGCCCCCCACGCCCAGCCGTCGCGTAGAAAGGGTGAAACGGTCACTGAAAGCCTGCCGACGACTGAGTGTCAGCATATTACTAATAAAGTTTTCACAGCACAGCATACTTGACTCTCTGCTTTGCGGATAGTATCTAGCGGCTGGAGTTGAACGCGCAGATTTGGTACGTTACGAAAGACAAGAACAAGCGACTCGCTAACACGAATTCGATCATTTTCGTTCAAAAGATGGGCGTCAGATCGCTTCATATGCATTCCATACTCAATGTTGGGGTTATCGACACCGGCAGTTGCAGTAAGTTGGGTACCATTCAAAGAAAGGTCTTCCACGTAGACGAGTGGAGAAATACCGGAGGCGAAATTCTCTTCGAAAAGGATACAGTAAATCTTCAAGTGACGATTTGAAATGGTAGGCTCGCCATAGCAGTGGCGACTGCAAGATGTTAGTAATAGACGCTAATAGCTGGGAGCTTTGCGGAGGTGCAGACCAACGAGCTGGGTTCCTTCCGAAGTAGAAAATGTCGTTCCCGTAAACTGGAATATCAAATATGTCTACAGCTTGTTAGAACACCGTTCTTCCGAGTTGTTGGAAAGGCCTAACGTTTTAGAGCTGACGCATTTGACCCGTCCCATGCTTCGAGTGTTGCAACATGCAATTTCGAAGCCAATTCTTGAGGCATGGTACTGAAAGTCCCTCGGGCGTAAAAGTCAATATGACCCTTTTCTATGTTCGGATCGTTGGACGCACTACATGTGGAGAGAGCGCGTACTGGCAGCCTGCGACAAATGTGATCAAGAGAGTGACGCGGACGCACGTGATTCGGTTATAGTATTTCGGATCACGCTAGACCTAAAACGTTCAAAGCGAGGCTGAAAGTCGCGCCTTCCAAGCGATCTACGCCGACCCACCTGCATGCTGCCCTCTTTCATCGCATTCCTCCACCAGGACTCCTTGCTCATCAACCACGCCATCGCTGTGGCGAGTTTCGCCGCAATTTGGCTAGACTCGTATTTGGGTCGGCCCATGACCACACCTACTTTTAAGAGCTGTCTCTTTCGCCGACTTGCCTTAACATCCGCGAACGCCTCCATCGAACACACTCTGCGCGAAACGCCCCAAAGGGCGGACGCGACGAAATGGACGCGACACAGTACGAAGCGACGAACGGTGTTAACGGACACTCGTCTTCAACCCGCAAGCGCTTCGACGACATCCAAGACTCGATCGACATTCCTCTGCGCGATGGCGACGTTGTCGAAGTTAATCTGATCGAGCTCCTCGACGATCCGACGGAGCTCTGCACTCTCCTCGAGAACGAAGACAGCGCGAAGAGCTTCTGGTTAACTATCGCGCTTGCGTATGCGAAACAGCGCAAGGTTGATCATGCCATCCAGATTTTGACCCAAGCGTTGAGTGCGCTACGCGATGTTGGAAATGACGAGAGGCTTACTATCCTCAATTGCATGTGCTGGATGTACCTCTGGAAGTGCCGCGAAGCGCCGCGGTTTCCGTCTGGTACGTCTATATGCGCGAAGATCAATGGTTAGGGGTTGCTAATCGCGCTATCGCAGACGCTCACCCTGAAGCTCGGACTAAGGAGTTCTATATTCACTCTGCGACAAGCACGCTAAACGAAGCATCTCGAATCAGCCCCTCATATCCACCTCTTTTCCTAGCCCGTGGTGTTCTTTACCTCCTCCGCTCTTCCATGCTACCGCCATCGAAAGCTTCCATCGGAGGCCCATCAAGTTCCGAACGAATGGAGACGTTGGGTCAAGCTTCCAAGTGCTTTGATGATGCACTAAGGGCTTCAAATGGGCGAAACGCTATGGCACATCTCGGGAAAGCGAGGATACAATTTTCGCTAGGCAAATATGCCGATGCGCTTGGACTCTACCAGACGGTCCTTACCCGTGCGCCGGAGCTGATAGATCCTGATCCTAGGATCGGCGTTGGTTGCTGCTTTTGGCAGCTTGGTTACAAGGATGATGCGAGAGGAGCTTGGGAGAGATCTTTGGAACTGGTAAGTGATCTACCCTCCGTGGCTGGCGCAAGCAGATGAGTAACAGACTTAGAATCCGGAGTCGAAAATTGCGAACATCCTTCTCGGCCTGTACCACCTTCATGTCAGCTCGCAATACTCAACTACGGATCCGCAATTCACTGCAGAATACAAGAAGGCAATGACACAATACACACAGCAAGCTTTCAAGCTCGACGACAAGCTTCCTTTAGCCTGTACCACGTTCAGTAGCTACTTCCTTATAAGGAAGGCATTTGCACAGTCAGAGCGTCTTGCACGGCGTGCTATTGAATTATCCGACGCCAATCCGGTAATCAGCGATGGTTATTACCTTCTGGCTCGGAAGGAGCATTTCGAGGGTGACCCTAGCAAGGCTGCAGAATATTACCTCAAAGCAGATCAAGCCCGAGGTGGTGATGACCGAGGGTATTTCCCAGCAAAATTCGGCTCTGCTCAAATCAAAGCTCTGATGCAAGATTTTGATGGTGCCAAATTTCGCTTGGAGAGGCTAGTTCAGCATTCAAGGAATGTCGAAGCCATGACATTGCTCGGCACGCTGTATGCCGAAGACGTATTCAACGCTCAAGCATCAAATTCCAAGGAGGATAAATCCACGGAGCTTAAGAAGGCTGTTTCGCTACTAGAGGCGGTCCGTCTGGCATGGAAAGATTCAAAGAAGAATTTAAATGCAGATCCGTCTGTGGTTTTGAATCTTGCGAGACTCTACGAAGTGGATCATCCTGACAAAAGCCTTCAATGCTTGCAACAAGTCGAAAAAATGGAGGTGACAGCACTCTCAGAAGAGGCGAAGCATGAGGAAATCAAAGATGAAGCGGAGCGGCAAAAGCTAGTTCGATCAAATCTACCACCTCAGCTTCTCAATAATATGGGCTGTTTCTATTACCATGCGGACAAATACGACCTGGCTCAGGAAAATTTTGAAATTGCTCTCAACGCGTGCGTTAGGATCGGCGATAAGGTTGACGACATCGACACGGACGCTCTCGTCACAACTATCAGCTACAACCTTGGCCGGACAAACGAAGCGAAGGGTCAGCTCGATGAAGCGAAGAAGATATATGAAGGACTTTTGGGGCGCCATCCCGACTACACGGATGCCCTCACTCGTCTGACATATGTAACGCTAAGGCAGAACCCTGGTGACGAGGGCCCGAAGACCATCCAGAAGTTGTATCAGACCGACTCGTCCAACCTCGAAGTTCGCTCACTCTATGGTTGGTATCTAAGCAAGTCAAAAAGGCGGACCGGAAACATTGCAGAAGATCAAGAGCAACGCCATTACAAACATAGCCTCCAGCACTATGATAAGCATGACAGGTACTCATTGACCGGTATGGGCAACATCTACTTGACGGTCGCAAGAGAAATGAGGCGCGACACAGAGCAAGAGAAAGACAAGCGACGAAAGACGTATGAGAGGGCTGTTGAATTCTTCGACAAGGCTCTTCAGCTTGATCCACGAAACTCGTATGCCGCCCAGGGCATCGCCATCGCGCTCGTGGAAGATAAGAAAGATTTCAGTGGCGCGGTCCAGATTTTCACGAAAGTCCGCGAGACGGTCAAGGACGCGAGTGTCTATATAAATCTAGGCCACGTGTACTATGAGCTGAAGCAGTACTTAAGATCGATCGAGAACTACGAAGCCGCGCTCGCGAAGGACCGAGCTCGTGATACCCAAATTCTGGCTTGCCTCGGCCGGGCTTGGCTCGCCAAGGGCAAGCAGGAAAAGAATGTTGAAGGTTACATGAAGTCCTTGGAGTATTCTCGCCGGGTAAGTCATTGTTTAAGACGTGGGCTGATATGGCCGCTAACATTCGCAGGCCTTGGAGATCGCGCCCGATCAAATTCATTTCCAATTCAACGTTGCTTTTGTCCAAATCCAAATGGCCCAGCTCGTGTACACTCTCCCAGAAAACCAGCGATCTCTCAGCGACGTCGAGGTGGCGGCGAAAGGGCTAGACGAGGCTATTGAGGCCTTTAGCGCTATTGTGAAGGCGCCCAATCCACCATTCCCTCGCGGCGACATTGAGCAGCGTGCAAACATGGGCCGTAACACAATGCGCAAGCAGCTCGAACGTGCGATGCAAAACCAGCGCGAGTACGAGGAGAAGAACGCTGCGCGGCTTAAGGCAGCGCGCGAGCAACGCGAGGCCGAAATACGCAAGCGTGAGGAAGAGAAGCGTCGTCGCGAGGAGCAAGCCGAGGAGCAAAAGCGTAAGATCGCCGAAGAGCGACAGCGCATGCAGGAACGCGACCGTGAGCTCGCAGAGCAGCGTGCCGAAGAAGAGCGCCGTCGCGAGGAGGCCGAATACACTGACGATCCGGAAACCGGCGAGCGCAGGAAGCGAACTAAGCGCAAGGGCGGCGGTGCCGGTGGCGGAAAGCGTAAGAAGAAGGCTGCCGATGAGTCGGAAAGCGAGGGCGAGTCGGAGGCCGGTAGTTCCAAGCGTCGATCGCGCCAGAAGAGCGCAGCGTCATCGAACACGGCGGTGTCCTCCGGGGATGACCGGCCGCGCCGCAAGAAGAAGAGGAAGTTGGAACGCAAGTCGGGCGGTGCTCGGCAGAACAAATACAAGTCGGCCGAGATGGTGGTGGATTCCAGTGAGGAGGACGAAGCAGTGCAGAACATGGATAATAATGAGGGTCTCGCTGAAAAGATCAACTCTCCCGTGGGCGATCAGGACGATGACGAGGAAGCTGAGGCGGCGCCCAAGCCGAGGCGCAAGACCGCCCGTGTGATTTCGGACGAGGACGAGGACGAGGATGATGTGGTGGGTGGGAAGCTAGATCTGAAGAACGTCATGGGCGATGATGAGGACACGAATATGGCGGATACTCCTGGCGATGAGCTGCCGGATGACTCGGACGAAGAGTGAGCCTTCCTAGTATCGGTTTAATGGCAGATTTCATGGAGTTGCGGTCAGCCTACGGCACCATTCAGGCGGAATGCATGAGTCCTCCAAGGGTTAGGAGCTAGCGCGAGCTTTGTACCTTCTGGCCTGGATACTAGGTAGTACCTAAAGAGCACTTCTTTAAACTGCATGGAAACGTTCGTGATGATTTTACCTGCTTACATATGCAACCTCAAACGCAGAGCGGCACACGCAGGGTACGGTTGCCGGCTGAAACTTTGTTTTAGGTCAATGGATATACGCGGTAGGTTAACGTAATCCACAAGCGAGTGGCATTCCCAAGCGAGTGGCACTCCCACCAACCTGACGCGTCCATTCACCCTACACCTCAATTTTCTCAACCACCCATGGCTGGGGAGCTCTCA
>MU001681.1:794512-806086 GCA_010093515.1 Lineolata rhizophorae | reverse complement strand
TGATCAAGAAACGGATTGAAAGACATCAAGATAGCTCTCCAACACCCATTCTGGATGCTCTGGATCAATTGAGAAAGGGCCAAGAGGAGCAGGCCAAGTTGACGGTGCTGGTGGCGGAGGAGCTCCGCCATCTCCGAGAGGCAAATGACATGCTCTCAAGACGTCGGCAGCGCAAGAGGAAGCATATCAGCACTCAGAGACCTCTCAGCATGCTAGAAGGAAGGGAATTGGTCGATCATCCTGCCATTGAGGCTCAATTGCAGCAAGAAATGCTGGTGGATGCTCTCATCGTGGTGGGCGTCACCACCAAAAGAAGGCGATGTGGTCACTGTGGCATTGAAGGACACAACAGTCGGACATGTCAGGCTGGTTCCCAAGCTGCTGGAGCTTCAAATGATGCTTAAAACGCTCGAATCCGATGAGTTTTGGTTGAGATATTGGCATTTTGCTGATGAAGATGCTGGTGGGAGTGCCACTCGCTTGGGAATGCCACTCGCTTGTAGATTACGTTAGCTGGTGCGAAACTCCGGTAGTACCTGCCGGCCTGGGTAATAAGTATAAAACGCATTTCTCTAGCCCTCCGTGGGGGTTTACTACGGTATAGAACACGTTCTTTAGTTTCAGCTAGGCGCGAATCATGTGTTCAAAGTAACAGTGATTTTCTTTCCGGTATTTGCTCAAATTCGCTCCCCTAGTAGTTGATACTGATGATCAAATAGCTGGGCCAGCAGACTAGTGCTGGGTCGGCGTATTGACCACCTTCATTGTTGCGGTCACGGACTCTCACTTAAAGATTCCGCGACTTTACGTTAGCATATATAGTTCCTAGCCAGTGTGCAGTCGCTTCAAGGAGCGATACCACGCCAGCGTCTTGGCGTTTTGGCGTAGTAGGTAGGGCTGCAGAACGCTTTTCTCGTTCGCAAGGTCGATTGTTCACGGATCTAGAATCGGCTTGTAAACGTGATGTTAGGGACAACAACTTTACTACTTTTGATGAGCCTTTCTCGTTGTCTACTTCGTCTCGAAGACGCAAGCAGGCTGGGAAAAGGCGTGTCATCTAAAACATCTTCCACGGAAGGGCGGATGGTGCTCCTCATGGCACTTTACATCATCAATATCTGTCTTACTCGAGGGTGGGGTCAGGCCAGTGACCGCGAACTAGGTAAAAGGTGCGCTGGGGGTCAGCCCAAAACCGGCTTAACGATTGTGCCACGGCCAGGATGATACCTAAACGGCACATACGCGCTGCAAGTGACGCAGGCGACAAGGAGAAAAATTGAAAGATGCTTTTACTCCCTAGAGTGTTTTCCCCCAGGAATGACCACACCAAATTCCGTTTGAACCTGCTACGTAAGCCATACATGGTAAATCAGTAAGATTGACCTATGGCAGTGCAAACCTGAGCCGGTCCAGAACCTACGTAGGGTGAACCCTTCGATATCGCGGCTAAAGACTAGTATCTGCGCCATTTCAGCACCCAGAATACCACTTAGTGGCTGGTAAGTTCTAACGACGTCCAAAGTTCCAGAAGCTGCACCGTCACTAAACACTATCATAATCAAAGCTGTACCATATTTCCTTCCTACGCTTCGAGGCAAATTTATATAACTATTATTATATTTGCGTTTAGTTCTTTAAGACTATCTGCGGGTACAGTAATACTTTTATTACTACCAATTCTAGGAATAATGACTAGGTTTATCTGCGCCGAGCCACATGCTACTTGGCATATATAGAGCTATAGCGACGCCGCAGGTCTTCCTAGTTCATCTCCTTTCTCGGCGCAGTGGTACCAATATCCTGTTGGCAGCAGCAGCCTTCTTGTTTCTTCTGTAGTCCCTATCTTTCGGTTGTAGTTCCTTCGAGCGTTGATCGCTCTCTCTTCTCTGCTTGACTCTCATTCTTCTGTCTGTGGTAAGACCGCCTTCACTGCTTCGGCCTCTAGCAGACCTCTTGTTATTAGGTCCTTGGTAAGACTGCCTTCATTACTCTAGCTACCCTCATTAGTCGTGGTCTCAGGTAGACCCTCCCTTGTTGCCAGTTCTCACTCTCACTTCTCATCATGGCTCGAGCTTCTACCACCCTAGGATCCTCCACGATTTCTTTTTCCGTTCCTCAACCTCTTGCCATGCTTCGCTCCCGTGAGTGGATCTAGGTTTAAGACTACACGTACGAGAATCAGTCTCGCGCTTTATAACTCGCGACGTAACACTCACTTCAGAATTAGCTTCCCCGATGTCAGCCATGATATCATCACAATTTACATGGAAGGTCGATTCCTGGAGGCGGTTCTTACTCGCTTAAAACCGGGGTGGTATTCATAGCTTTTATGCTGCGAAACGGACTTTTGGTGTCGACATTTATATTTGTACCGCTAAAACGCGCCGTTAAAAATGTTTCGTATATAAAAATGCATAGAATACATTTTATGCGTAGTCTTGACGAGGCCCTGAAGGCAATAAAGCAGGCTAAACCGGAGGTTCAAAACATAAAAGGATTAGAAATTCTCACGTTTATAGAAGTTTGAATACATACCCAAGGCCTTGGTAATTTCTGACAAAAGAACAAATCAAAGCATCTCAATCTCTCAATTCGCTCTCGTCGCCGCTGAGAGCGCTGTTCAGGCTGCTAAGTTTGCTAATGATTGAGCCATCACTGGCAATTCTCGCCTGACTATTACTATTGTTGCTGAGACCCACGCGGTCGCTGCCCACAAGTAGGATCTCTTCTGTAGCGGCTTCTTCTTCACGCGTGATTAAAAGCCAAGCTGCGATTTCCTCATTAAGTCTTCTTCCATCAATAGCGAGCTGGTCGAATGTGATAGTTGCTGGCTGCTGGTAGCTGCTGGCAGAGCCTTCTACAACGCCTGCTGTTGCTGCCCTCATCTTCATCTTCGTTAAGGCCGATGTCAAAGATCAGCACCTTTTCAGCGGTGTTAGACTTGGCCCAATGCTTTAAACACTCCAACTTCTCAATTGTGTGCACGTTCAATCGACTGCGAGACTAGCCGATAGTCCTTCGACTGCTAGAAAAGACTCGTTTAGGTTTAGTAGACATGGGAGGGATAGAGAAGATGTCGATGGCGAGCTTGAAGAGATGAGGATAGCTTGCTTGTTGCGCCGGTTCGAGCTGCCATGCTACCCTTCTACACTCGTTTGAATTCGTAACTTGAGATGATATTGAGGAATAAATTTGGCTGGATATCCAACGTCCGAGTCTAGCTGTACAGCACGACCAGATTTACATCTAAACATTAAACATTTACATCTTGAAATGACGCTTTACGATCACGGCCTTGTAAAATACCGAGTGCCGGACTCTCATTGTACGACATCCAACTACAACTATATCTAAAGGGCCAACCCAAGAATCTGCCAGCACAACATCGATCGCAGTCCTTCTGAATGTCCATTGGGGAATCTAGTTGCACATAGGACAAAAGTCATCCATATCTGGACGTCAAGCGCTACTAGCAGAATGCGATTAACGTGTAAGATTATGAGGACGGACTATTCGGACATCTAAATGACGAACGCTAGGATGCAATTACTTCCATAGTCGGAGACAAGATTTTTTTTTTCTAGTTCTAGTCTCAGTGACCAACCTGAACTAATGCCGCTTTAACCTGAGCTGAAGGTGAAGAGACTGAATCACGCTTGTGAACACCTGAGCGAGCAGCAACGGGCCCAAATTTCGGCTCCTTCCTTTTTCGGAGGGAGTCCATTTTCGGCTCCCACCTCTCAGCTACGATTTCTAGCACGACGTGTACTCCATTTCAACCCCATTGTATTTTAGCAGCTCTATCGCATTGTGGCTAATTATGCCCGTGTATAGCTTGAGAATCGAGGAGATATTTGTTACCATTCACCTACCGTGTTCATTGCTGTAAGAAAGAACGTCTCATCGAATGGTCTACACTCCGACGTGGACAGCGAAGGCACCAACACTGGATAATCTCAATATTCGACTCCTGCTCTAGTGGAACAAGTCTTTCCCACGGAGGCACCAGTGGCAGAAGTCCCATTGATGTGCCGCCCCCCTGTGATACAACCTCTAGCGGAGGAAACGGATCATGCAGCACGAAGTAGAGTTTCATGAAGGCCTTAAAGACCTGAGGCCAGGCTCATTAGAGTCGATCAGGCAGGCCTATGCAACCCGCACTGCCCAGAAATTCTCACCTGATGTGACGAGTTAGTCGGAGACTTTTACGGGTTGTGCTTGAAATGGAGGGCGTACACAGCCTGGTCGATAGGAAGGTTCAGCGCACAGGCCACATCAGCGTCAGCTCGGAGGAGACGAGGTCTCTAGCGTCCTAACTTCGACTTTGCAATAGCCATTGACTGAGCTGCGTGCTAGGAGGGTGGACCGTATCGCGAAATATGAGAACTGCTGATGGGAAAGAGAGATCCAGACTTCACGCAAGCACTGTCAGAGCTGCTCTCGATGGACAGACTAGCAAGGCCCTCTTGAAAGGTGGGTGGCTAGACCGGGCGGTCGCTGCCTGGCGCAGCTCGCCGCTGGGAGGTTACTCCTGGTTTGCGCTGGTAACTATAGGGCGTGCATCTCGGCGCAGGAGAAGGATTAGTTCGCATGCCTCTTCTTGCGTGGCTTTAAGGTAATGCATGGCTCAGCCACCCATTTCTTAGAGCTGATCAGCATGTCCTCATCGTGCCTGTTGGTGTATGTCACCTTGGAAGCCTGAGATTCCAGGGGTTTCGATCCTATCTGCGCAACCAAAATTCGGCTTCCACCACGAAGAAATTCTTTGTCGCACTCACCTGCCTTACAAAGCCACTCGTCCACACCGACTTGGAGAAAGTGAGATGTATAGTGGCTTGGCTTGAAGGTACGTGACAGGTATAGGCCACTAGTGTAAACAAGAAACCTCAGCCGAACAGGGGTTGAGTTCGACTGCGTGCAGCCTGTTGCAACCTCCCCTCCCATCCTATCCACCTGCGTCATCACGAGGGTGGACTGCTTATGCAAAAGCTGAGAGGCATTGTTGGAAGGAGGAATCCGGGGAGACAGGCTGCCGTGGTTTCGCTGATCATGGCGTGTTACTTACGGAGATCGATCTCGTCGACCGATTGTTGCTATCGAAGCCAAAGCCTCTCACAAATTCCCGCGCCGCACAGTGGCCCGCGGCCTCGAAAAAGGCATTAACGTCTTCGAGGACCTGATTAACAAGCCGGAAAAACCGCTCGGGTAAAGCATGATTAGTGCCGCATCGCGCTAAAATACGAGCTGATAAATCGAAGTCATGTTATCATGATCATAAAAGTATTTTTGACGTCATAAAATCCTTCCCTAGCAGGGGTACATGCGCATGCACTCAACTTCCTTTAGGCGGCAGGATTCCACGTTATCTATGTCCACACCGGTACCAACATCTGATAAGTAGTGAGTATCAGCCGTATTCAGTGACCACACAACACCGAGCAACAGAAAAATGCCATCAACAACGGCAGCGTCCCTTACAATCCGCCCCGCCACAATAGCAGCCTCAGACCACGAGCTCTTCGTCGATTTCCAGGACTCCCAAATTTCGTGGCTCTCAACCGTGGGCAGCGGCGATCAGTGGGGCACCAAGTCGATCCGAGAAGTGAATCCAGCAGCCTCCGAGAGAACCCGCTCTTGGATTGAGAGGAGTGAGCAAAATGCACAATGGAGTAGTGACTGGTGTCGAGCCTTCGTGGCAGAAGCAAGTAGTGGCGTCCTCGTAGCGGGAATAGTGCTAGATTCAAAGGCGCCTGCATACGTCCACTCTGTCCTCCCTGAGCAGGATGAGAGCGATCCGTTCGTCTATCTGGCATATCTAATGTCGAATCGCCATGCTGGAGAGGAGAGGAAAGGCGCTGCTGCGGCACTCATTGCTTTTGCCAAGGATCAGGTCCACAGTGTGGGTTTGAACCGCATATGCCTTGATTGTTGGAGGGGCAATGATCGGAAGTTGGTCCGGTAAGCCCGGTCTTGCCTGAGCGGAGAGTTGTTTTTGGATGACTGATGCTTTTGTTGCTTTAGATATTACGAGAGTCAGGGGTTCAAGCCTCTTGAAGACTTTACCGTCGCGGAAAAGAATGACTGGCCAGGTTGCGTGTTGGAGATGCGCTTTTGATGGCGTAGTGCTGACACGCTCAAGCAATGATCGATGCATTGCGTAATTGAAGGGCCAGGTCGTCGACGACATTGATCGGGAAGCCGATACCATTGCCTATGCATCGACTACTCAACGAAAACTGAGCGATGAGACTCTGATACCAAGGCGACGAAGGCGGTGTGCCGAAGTCTGGCTCAAACTTGCCATTCTTTTGGGGTTGCGCAGGTCCAGCTCTGGGAGGCGCAAGTGACGAAATGGAACTGGTTGATCCCTCTCTATCCTATCAAAGCATCCCGGGGTGTTGGATTCTCCGTTGAGAGTTTAGAATCTTGCAAGATTCGCAGGGAGACCCTCTTCGATATATTCGATGCGACCAGGGCCACGATAATAGAATTCGTAGAGCAAAACCATGCAAACTTTAGAACGAGCTCGTTCGTGGAGGATGCAGCGTAGAACTTTCTCGCACTCTTTTGGCGCCATGTCTCGTCCGTTGTATAGAAGTAGCCTCAATGCCTGAAAAGCAATATTTGTCTGGGACACGTCGGCCGTCTGCCAAGCCCTCTCAATCGGGCATAGCCGCATGGAATGAGAGCGGCTAAAACCGAGTAGGATAGAACTAACTAACTAACTATCATGTTTTCGTTCGACCCTCCGTCTCCAATCTGCAAGGATTGTAATACTTATTTAATCATGAAACGCCATCAAAAGTGTATCATGAGACACGATAACTTCGACTTGTGGGAGACTCCATACTCAACGGGATCCACCAAAAAAAGGCACACAATTGACTTACCTACGATACCGCGAAGTCCCTCTTAAGTCCTACAAGGCCATCTATTCTCACTTGCGCTGAAGATCAGCGCTCGTGGTCAAGAAGATGGTTGCCAGAGCTGATGAATTTGTTTCTTTGAAGTGTCCTTGATCATCTGTGGGATTCTGCCCTCATGCGATGCTATGATGGATATTCAGGAAGTCCAACAGATGGCTAATATCGCATGTTGGCTCAGAACCCAGAATGCGCTTGGACACAACTGAGCTTCGTCGGAACACATTGATCACTCACGCTGATCATAAAACGCGTGAAGATACCCCGTACATTTCGTTTACCAACTCCCCATCCTCTCTTCAAGAGCTAGCCGACTTTCGAACGAGCAGAGGAGGGGATCAAAGTATCGTCATAGTCGATCCACACACCCGAATCGAGCTGGGCCTACCAGTCTTGCGCTATCGCGAAGAGATGGAAGAATACAAGATTCGCCCTCCATATACCCGTGATTACTGGAGCAACCATTATTTGTGACTTTTGGAGTTGGAACGACCTACAGAGTGAGATTGATTGGTACAAGAAGATTGTCATGCCAGCAATTGAGCGACGTCGAGTGAACAGAAAAGACGATAAGACCGAAGACTCTACGCATAAGCGCAATGTTGGCCTGAACGGTATGTTAGTCCAATATCTGCACAATCATCCAACGAGTCTAACGTGTGCACACAAAGCAACAGCATGTCCATAACCAGAACAAGCCTGAAACGACAAATTCATGAGTGATGTGCGGTTTTTAGTGTTACTGTGCTGTACGCAGACATGCGTCAGGTTCCTTCCGCATCAAGTTGTGTTAAATCCACACTCCCATATTGAAGGCTCGGGAATTCATTGAAAGATGGCTCATATGAATCCTTGTTCCGTGCATAGTTATACTGAATACAAGACAAGAAAGAGAAGGAACGGACGTTAATACATGCGTGCTACTGGCGCTTGCCATGGCATTATCTCGTCCGGGCCTTCCACTGACCACATATACCTGTTTGGGATGTCCGCCATATTGGTGCTCTCGTGACAATGCGGCACCTTGACCGCTTGATCTGACGCATTTGTATCTGGCTGCGGGGCCAAGATCGAACAGTACGTGGACAATCCTGCTGCCTCTACCTCCCACAGCGCTGCCTCTGTCTCACTGTCGACCGTGCACTTCGTCTTCGTTGTTCGCGGCTTACTTACTTTGTTCGTCGCCTTCCTGCTGGCTTCCTTCTTTTCTTTATTAGCATCACTACGATCTCGCATCTCCAAAGCTTCGACGATATCCTCGTAACTCATGACCCTGGCGTCCCCAATCTCCCTCTCTTTCACGTGCTGTCTAGTTTTCTTTTCGTTGTTCTGCTTGGTTAATTCCTGATTTTCTTCGTTTAGCGGCTCTCGCTCCGCGATGGCTTGCTTTGCTGCGTTCAGCAATTTTTGCAGATATGATTCGATGCCTGTTGCACCCTCTGGTCTTTCCTCTACTTTCTGCTGAAATGCAATAAGACTCATCGCATTGGTTGGTGTTCTGAGCGATGATGGGGAGAGCAAAGGCAGCATAGCAACAGAGGGTGCAGTACGTAGGCGGAAATAATTATCTTATGCACTGCTTTGCTACGCAGGAAATGAAATTTTTAAGAGATCTCGGTGAAGAATGCTTCATTGATACGTGGTTATAAGGAATCGAACTACACTTCATGCTTTGCTTTCAGACATCCAACGCAGTCAAAACTCAATTGTGATGAGTTTATAAAAGAGTGCAACATGCATGGCCCTCATGATTCAGTGTCTCCTCATCGGTCGAAAAGTCTGCCTGGGCCGTGGCGAAGGGCCCATTTCCTAGGCACCTTTGCATCTTTATAAATATAGCGGAGATTTCGCTTGCCGGCTACAGAATCTTTGCAGCTCTTTAAGAGAAACTCCAAATACACATATATGGAGATGTACCAATGCTCCATCAGTACCCGACGTTTAACGCCGACAAGAGATTTCTTTCAATATCAGTTTGTGCCTGATATCGACCTAGACATTGCACTATTGAGGGCCCGGAGGTTGTCTTAATTGTTGAGAAATCCAAGGTCGAGGAAATGGGAGTGAATTTTAGTCATGATATGGACCACGTCCTGGGGGAAGAAGAGGGTGATGTGCTCGGTACTTTCGTGTTGACGAGTTTTGGGATAATTTCATTCACGATTACAAGCTTGTCGAAACACCGACAGTCACCGACACACAAGATCACGGCGATTACGCTTTCTACGTTCGGCGGCGCTTTGACTATGAGGGAAGATATCTAGAGACTATGGTTGATATCAAGTCCAAAATCCTCCGAGACATTCTCCGAACAGTTATGACCTCCTGTCCAGCAATATCTCTTCATAGGGTCACTCCTACAGTCGACCCCAACATGCTCTTGCTCTATTTCAGGAAGATCTCCAGAAGCACTGTAAGGAGATAGAGTCCGACGGCGTCTCCAGGATGGAAGATCTCAAGGAATCAGTCATCCGAGCTGCTTAATTGAAGCGTCTACTGAAGTAGATCGAGAGAGACGATTCAGAGGTCAAGAGAACTCTAATTCGCTGTTCAATGTTGGATGTATCACACATGACCTTCTGTGGTCGCTGTTTCGGCCAAATGAGATCATCTATACTTCCACGTACACTGCGATAGACGAACCAAGGGCTTTCAAAGTCAAATCAATCAGCAAAGAGACTTCCCTCCTAAATGGAACATGGTACGAGATCCAGGGAGAACACGTCAACTTCGATGGCGACATATTTAGCTTCAGCGATATAGCCGTCGAGATCAAATCTTTCAAAGGCGCACGGCGCATTACATCACTTCCATGCTACCCAATCGGATACCATAGAGACAAAGAAAGCATCGAAAGGCAGCTGATCAATCATGGTAGGAAATTTACGGAGTTGGCAGGCCTGAAGTACAAATCATACACATCGAATGTAAGTCCCTGTGGCAGAACATCCGACAGAGCATTATGGTCGCTGATGAATATTAGTATATTATGTGCTGCAGCCCGAGCTCGGTCTTGCTCGGAGAAAGTGAGAGAGATGCTGTGCGAGCATGATACACTTTGTCCATCTTGGCACGTAGCTCTGGCAGAATGACTGGCACAAGTACAAGTGATCGGGAGTTCGAATTGAAGTGTGAGCAGAGATCCAGCTCCATGCGTTCACTTCGGCTAGGGTCGGCGAGTACCTCGAGTCAACGTGTCGCGCAGGCTCTGGTCGAGGTCTACACTATCGAGTAAGTGACGTTAATTTCCGGGTCGTATGCATCTAATTAATGTACAGCGGATAGGACATCGCTTTTGCAGTCTTCCGGAACGAACACGGACGCCAAAAATTGGACTGTCAGAACACCGGTTCTCTCCTCACGTGCTGATCGATCAACCCACTGATGCCAGAGCGTCAACGACCAATGGTAACCACGTTTCGTTGAATCTGATAGTTCCTTCTTCTCTTCCTCTCCGTTGACGGTATCTTTGTTGCTTCCAGACCCTTGATAAGAGCGCGCTCGAAGAAGTTTCTTGCTGAGTTGAGTTGCGCCATTGGAAAAAGATGTCCAATGGAATTATGCAGAAGACCCAGAATGACAAGAAGCGAGTAAATGCAACAGCAAAGAGCAGGAGAGTGCCGCAGAGAAGAAACTCCGAGACTTGAAGCAAGACCAGGTAATCTAAGGTATGGAAGGAAAAACAGGCGGTGGCAGCAAGGGCATTTTATCAATCGCAGATGTGGTGAAGCACCCCTCGAGAGCCATACTGTCGTCGCGAACATCCTCTGGGGGCGAAAGAGCCTGATCTCGCCGCGGTGTGGTCGCGTGGTCTCTGAGGGTTCCCGTTTCAACACCCCTGGATCCCAAAACTGGGCGCCCTCGCACCCCGTCTAAAGTTGACCAGCGTTCGCCGATCATTGCTATTGGTCCATCACGGAGATCTAGGCGAAAGTGCCTGAGCTGAGGGTGAATAGTGTGAGCTGGGGGTGAAGAGAGAGTGAATCACGCCTGCACAAAAGCGACGAGGCCGACTAGCCGAAACGAGCACGTTGAAAAAATATGTTGTCTCTGATTACCTCTAAAATCTTACGGACTACCTAGCTGAGGAGGGATCTAAGAATCTGATTGCTGTGTGTACGAGTGCACAGGGAGATACGAAATAAGATTCTAGGACAGTGGCTTAGAGATATCAAGTGATCTTGAGACCTGAGGAATATTAAGAACTACTCCTCATTCCTCATTTAATCTCTCATCTTGCGAACCGCATCCTCATACTTAAACACACTCAACCCACAGTGACTATTATTTCTGCAGCTTAGTCGCCTAACCGTTCCTATCAGGGTATGACCCGCCCTCAGGGTATGACCCACTCAACACCATCATCCTATCCCAATTCATCATAGAACCATCAATTCTTACTCAATTTGAATGGTCTCCGGCTCATTTTGAAGCTGATCATCTGGCGAATCCTGCTGGCACGTCCTGGCGTTGTGTCCTAAGGTATTACATTTGCCACATCGCCTTTTCTTCTTGGCGCCGGGGGCCTCCATGAGGACATCTTCGACCCATTCGGTCTGCCATTGCGCATATAGCTCCTCATCATCGATAATTTCTTGCCCTTGAGCCACAGATATTGGTCCTTCAGCCTTCAGTAGCTTCCTCTTGCGCT
>MU001681.1:728574-789880 GCA_010093515.1 Lineolata rhizophorae | reverse complement strand
GTTGAGTATGTGTTCGATTATCGCCTGCTCTTCTATAGGCGTGAGGTTCTTGCAGTTGGGTTGGCAATCGCGTCGGAAGGATTTTTTAGCGCGTCGGTCGATTAGCGTGGTTCGGGGGACGTTGTAGGCCAGGGCAGCCTCTTGTACTGATTTAATATCGCGTTTCTCGATAGCTTGAAGAGCAAGCTTAATCCTAGCTTCCTGCGCATTAATATCTTTGCGTGGTTGTTGAGGCATTATACTGGTTCGTCTGGGATGATGCGGGATCGGTGGGCGCTGTCGGCTCGGTGATATTGACGACTCGGTGATGAAACACGTTATTTCTTCTATTATTTGGCATTTATCTCCAAAGTCACCGACGCCGCTTTACCCATGGTATTTGCTCACAACTTGACCGGATGATTAACTCTTATGCTCTCACCATGCTTCATCAACCAGAAAGGTATCGGAATCAACAGGAGCGAAATAAACGCAAGCAGAGACGTCCCCCACCCAAGACCTAATGTCGCGTACATATCCTGTCCAGCCAGGGGTAGAACTGCCGCGACCACGGACCTCAAAACCGTGTTCGCAGCCATAGCAGACGCAGCATGAAGCGTGAATGCATCCACTAAGTACGTATTCGACGGCATCTGCAAACTCCGTGTCAGAACAAAACTTCTTGTATCGCAAAAGCACATTTCAGCTTCACTTACCCAAGTCCAAAACAGGCCCAGACCGAAGATGACGGTCCCAATCTCCGGCAGGATCCAATGTGCCGCCGCGTCCGTCGACCACGCGTACCAGAACAGGCCAATCGGGAGCAGAATGGCGCCTGGCACCATCATGGGCAAGCGATGCTCGGGCCGGAAGTCGCCTTTCCGGAGGTGCTTCTTGACGGTGCGGTTGCCGAAGTAGATGAAGAAGCCCTGACCGATGAACTGGCCGATGCCGAGGCCAATGAAGGCTAGCCCGACCAGGTTCTTCGGCCACCCATACTGGTTCTCGAATACGGGGGTGATGTTAGTGAAGAACATGTAGAGATAGGCGTAGGCGATGGCGACGTAGACGGAGAGCGAGAGGACGATGGGCGAGAATATAAGCATCTTCGTCGGCCGGACGATCGAGTACAGGAAGAGGTCTTTCGCGCCTAGACCGGTGTCGAGTTTCGAGCGCAGCTTTTCGTTCCCCGTTTCGTTGCGCAGCCGTTTCGCTTTCCGGGTTAATATTGTGGGCGCGTACGTCTCCCTCAGGAAGATGAATCCGCCAATCGTCGCAGCTGCCGCCTGCTCGAAATTAGTATTTCGACAGCCAGAAGATCCTATGGGGAATCTCGGTACGAACCGCAATCGCAACGACCCAGAAATTCCATCGCCAGCCTTTGGCTTCGGTGGTGAAACCGCCAATCACCGGTCCAACAACAGGACCTATACAAGGACCCATCACATATACTGCCATTGCCGTTCCCCTCTGCGCCGGCGCGATGAGATCCGCTATGGTTCCGCCTCCCAACGCCAACGGCGCCGCTCCGACGCTGCCAGCCATGAATCGGAGAAAGATAAAAAGCCCCATGGAATTGCTGACCGCACAAGCAATATTGAAAATAACAAACAGAACGTTGCAGGAATGATAGAGCGGTAATCGACCGTACATTTCCGACATTGGAGCGATTACTGAAAGAAATCGTAAGTGCCCGTATCCCGGTACCTCAACATTCGTAAAAAAAAAAAATAAAAAAATAAAAAAAATTCACGTACCCAGAGGCCCGAACGCGAAACCTAGTACATAGACGGACACAACAAAACCAGCAAGTAATTCATCCGTAGACTGAAACTCTTCCATCAACTCCGGAACGGCCGGTGCAAACATGGCCGAGCCCAGCGGAGTCACGAAGGTGATGCACGAGATGACCGAGATGCTGCCCCACCTGATGAACGCCGACCAATTCATTGGATTCTGGGGGTCATCCGGTCCATCCCAAAACACCACGTTCGGATCATTCTCGTCGGCCGATGCCTGTTCTCTCCCATCTTCGGTGAGTTGCGACGAAAGCTCGGCTTTTTCCACGTCGACATCATTGCCGGAAAAGTCCCCGGGTAGGTCCTTCTCGAACGAGTCCCGCAGGGCGCCTAGATTTGACGGGATGTCTGCATCGTGGCCTTCGGCTGCCGCCAGCTCTATGATTTCCTTTTGCTCCTCCGGAGATTGTGCGGCGTGGTGGTGTTCGGCGTTGCCGGCCATCTGCTCCGGGACTGCTTAGGGCCGCGTGCCTAGCCTAAACCAATACAAATGCGTACGCCGAGATCTCTAGCTGACTCGGACAATTGACCAATGAACTCGGTTCATAGAAGCTTTAAACTTGAGCAAGTTGCTAGAAGTCACTTCCGTAAAAGTAGGCGTCTAGACCACAGCAAAAAAAGGAACACAGGAGAGAAGTCTTCGAAAAGGAGTGGACAATCGGCGGGGGCCGATATTGTTTTTATTGTAAAATGTAGGTGACTCCATCTTTTCCCTGAGGGGTGTGGAGTTAACTGTGCCGTACTTCCGAGAGGGGCGAGGCGCCATTGCGGTTACTTTCTTCTTTCTCGAGGGTCCCGAGCCTCGGCGTCGGCGTACGGCGTACAGCGCCCACCGACAACATCACGGGATGTTTGCATCACTTACCGCTTCCCCCGCCTTTAAACTGGTGTACGTCTGCACATCTTTCCGCAGTTGACGTTGTCTCAAGTCGGTGAGATAGTTGGCTCTGAAGCCCGCGGGTGCCCGATGTGTAATCAAAATCGCCGTGATAAACCCCTGTTGAGCCTCGGTAATGTGGGGAGCTCGGGACACTGAAAATCGCCCCACTGCCAAGTGGTTGGAGAAGTGGGAACTTGGACACGGGACTTGCCGTGACTAGAGCTTGCCACGTGCTTAAGAGCATTTAAGTGGAACTCAATCGTGTACTCACTTTTTTCTAGGTTCTCACCCAGCTGCTAGTGAAGGCTCTACATAGTACGTCTCGTCCTCTCGAGAGACTAAACCCGCTAACCTCTACTATCTCCCAAGAGTTCAATTTTGACGGACGTCGTTCCGGAGTAATCGAAATGAACGAATGACTTCGCTTTCAACATGGTTGTCGTCGGTCGGTGTATGTCGGCCATGGGATGCGTTCGGAGAGGTCAATGACAGAGTGAGAGTTGCTCCTGCGAAGCTCCTGGTTCGGAGAGGCGCAGAGCATCGATTGACAAAGTCCGGCTACGTCGGTCTCTCACGCACCCTTTAAACAATTTACATCCCATCGCAGATCTCGCCGTGGGCCGGAGCACCGCATGGAAGGGCAGCCAATACATCGCGCGCGCTTCGCTCGGCGGTGGTTGTAGCTGATCTTGGTGAGACGTTAATCTCGACTGCATTTCCGGGGATGGGCTAGCCCCTAAGACGCTCGGCCTCAGACGTCGCCGGGCGTTGCTTCGTCGGAATAAGCTTGTTTCTTCCCGCAACCGCGGAACCCGTCTACTCCGGCGCAGAATTGGCCGGAGTCAGCCGAGTGCACCGTTGCAAGACACGTGCGACACCGTGGCAGGGCTCCGGGACCCCGGTCTTGGTGGAAGGATTGCCTTTGCAGCGGTAGGGCCGCCCGGCCGCTGACGTTGGGCGCCCGAACGGGTCGGCGACGTCCCGACGCCTGCGCGGGGGCACAGGCAACGCTTGCGGCTTCGCTTGCGGGAGCTAAATTTGGTGCCGCCCAAACACCCACGTTTTGTGCGGCGAGGGGGCCTAACAAAAGACGCGGCTTATGGCGCTTATGGCGGTGCACAGACGGCGTGTGTCTCGGCGCGGGGAGGAAACGCACAAAGCCAGACTGCCGTTTGCGGGTGGCAGTTCGGACTTCCGTTCATTGGTGCTTTGTTTCTCGGGCACTTTGGGCGGCGCGCCCCCGGGCCTGACGCCCTTTGCTGCGTAATGTATGTACTCGGCCTCGCACAGCCGTTGAGGCCTCCATCCTTTCGCGCGCTTGCGGAAATCGCTCTTCCCCAAGAGGGACAATGAGGAGGAGGAGCTTGCTAAGGGATTATGTAGAGGCCCAAAATAGGACGGCGGTGTCGTTTACCGGTGGTAGTTGTTGGAACAACAATGAGAGCAGTAGTAGTAGCATATAAGGAGTAGTTATCTCCACCCAGTCGAAATCCTCATCCAGCAGCACGTCTAGAGCCGCACACTCAGTGAACATTTCCTTTTTTCTTAATCATTTTCCTATCTGTTAGTTACTGTCTTTACAGTCTCTCATTTAGCCTCTCTATAATATTTAAATCACTCTAAAAAAAAAAAGAAATGGCCGTCCTCAAGAGCCTCATCCTGGCTGCCGCCGCCATGAGCACTTCCGCCCTCGCGCTCGGCGATCGCATCCAAGCCCGCGAAGTCACCCTCTCCTACGGCATCCCTCAGACAGGCAGTACGTTTCCCAATCCACAAGCTCCGTCCCGCAGCCCCGAACTCCCAAACTAACATCCCCTCCCCGCAGCCGGCGAAGAGCTCTCCTTCTCCGAAGCCGACCTGCCCACCCTCCGCTTCGTCACCATCGGCCGCGGCGTGCAAAACTACACCTGCGCGTCGCCCTCGGACGCGCCCGTGCAGAAAGGCCCCGCCGCCGGCGCCGTCGCCCAGCTCTTCGACGCCACCGCCGAAGTCGCCAATAACCAGCCGCTCGTGGACGCCGTGACCAACGTCGCCGTCGGCAACCCGCGCCCGGACCTGGCCGCCGACGCCCTCGCCTCGCTCTTCCCGCTCAACGGCCAGTTCGCACCCGTGGCCCACCACTTCTTCACGGCCGACGGCGTGCCCACCTTCGACTTCGGTGAGCGCGGGCTGCTGTCCGGCGCCAAGCTCGAGAACGTGCCCGCGCCCGACGACGCCGCCGCGTCGCCCAACGGCGCCGCCGCCGTCGATTGGCTGCTCATCGACGCCGTCGAGCCCTCGAACCAGTTCTCAAAGGTGGCACGCATCGTCACGGCGGGCGGGAAGCCGCCGGCGAGTTGCGAGGGTCAGGAGTCGGTCATCGCGGTCGATTACGCTGCGCAATACTGGTTCTGGGCCTGATTTTCGGGGGCGGATGGAAGGATGTCCGATGAACTAGAGCTCTGATAACTGTGTTCTACCTTCATCTCGTTTTTGCATTTGCATAGATATGGCGTTTTTGTTCAGTTCTTCTGCTTCTTTGAGCATTTTGTCTTACTAGGGCTACTGCTGTAATTTTCTAATGTCAGCACTTGCACGTTTTGGGTTTACTTAAAACCTGTGCATAATTTTTCTAAAAAGAAAAAAATCTTGTATATACTTACTAAAATACCCTTGCTTCACAAACTGGCCGAAACCTAGCTTATTCAAGTGATTAGATCAAACCAAGTTCAGACCTGTGGAAGTGTCCGAGAGCTACAACATGCATGTTAGGACGCAATACAGGACGGCCCAGGCCATGTGCCGTAAGCACAAGCCAAGCTGTCGTGAAACCTAATCGAGTTCGCTAGATGCTCCTTTGCCGTATGCTAATTTCGCACTCTATTCATGTCCAACGCCGTACCCGCAAAAACCGTTTACTCCCCGGTTCCGTGCCATCCTATCCCAAAATCGGAAGTCGAAGCATTCAGAACCTATATAGATCATTAGCAACGTTCAGCCGGCAAATGGAGTGGCATTTACATACCTAATCTCGTAGTTACCAGCGCGGGTCATGTAGCGAACCCATTTGACGCTACTATAGTTGCTCTTTTCGAACACCTTGAGGTATCGCACGAGCAATCCGGAGCTAGTAAACATCAGAAGTGAGAAGCTCAAGCTAAGTGGCGGCCGGCTCCACGCTTTCTGGTTCGTCATGCTAGTCAGGGACGCTTCAGCGCTTAGGACGTATTCGCTCTGGCCGGTGAAGCGCGGTATCTTCCAGACGATATTGTTGTGCTCAGGCTCGTACTTGGCTTTGCCCTGGCTCGTACGCTCGGTGATCTTCGCGGTGTTCAGTGGCGTCGGGATCCGGATAATCACGTTTGTGGCGAAAAGTTTGCTGCCGTAGTTGGCGCGGATGGCGATGCTGTACTCGACCTTGGTCTTACCGATCTCGTTGACGATGGCGTGCACCTTGAACGGCAGGTTGACGTTCTCGGTCGCGCGGTAGCGCATGAGCTCGAACTCGCCGTCGGGGGGCACGAAGGAAATGATGCGATCGGTGTCGAACTTGCCCAACTTGACACACTGATGGAACTGACAATCCTCGAGGGTCACGCTTCCTGCTGCGGCGCGAGTCGCCTTAGTTCCTGCGCGGTTGCCCGATGGCTGTGCAAGCCCGTCTTCGCCAAGTGTAAGACGATCATTCAGGCCGAACTTGCATTCTGGTGTCCCGGAAAGATATGCCCGCATTATGATTTGTCCGTTCACATCGGCGCGCAGTACGGTCCCGGTCGCGGACATGAGGAGATTGACGTCTTCTATCACGTCGACGAAAGCTTCGTTTTTGCGATACTTGATGTCCGCACGTCTCCATGACAGCGCACCGGTGGCTTGCATTGTGATCTTGGACGAGTCCTCCTGCAATATATCAGCTTCCCGGCCGTGTTGCTTCAGCAAATTGTGTGCAGTACCATTGCGCGCTCCGACTTGACACCCTCGGTCGTAATGTACATCTTGAGCGTGTCCGTCTCGGTGTTCTGGGGGTATCCGAAATCGAGTATTTCTAAGCCATAGAACAATTAGCAGAGCCCAAAGCAGACGGAGAACGGAGACTGATTACCGTCCAGTAGCTCGTAGACCAGTACGAAATTATTCTTCACGGCCTCCTCGTCGAATTTCCCGAAGTACGATTTCCCCAACGCTACCAGCCTGTATAAGAACTCGAACACGAGCGCGGCGTTCGCATTGCTTTTTGTGACAGCGACCAGATAGATATTCTCATGTTTGACATGACTGAAGGTGGTGGAGCCGAGCGTGAGGATCGGCGACCGCACCTGTGCGTTCGATATGACTTGGATGCGGAAAACGTCGGCGAGGCGCGGCCGGCAGTCGTTGCGGAAAGCGCGGAAAATGAGGTTCTCGCCCTTCTGGTTGAAGATTAAAATTCCGGACAACATTTTGTGCAGGGCGAGACCGGAGAGAAGAAGAAGTTAAAAACGGGGTACGGCAGATGGGTCAGGGTTGCGTATCGAACAGCACTGCGCGATTCTGAAGGCCGACGAACTACGAAAGACGGTGGAGATCGGTGGTGGAGGTTGAAGCTCTGCTAAGTACGTTGGGCGCCGCGGCGCAGGGCTGCTGCCAAGACGCGTCGCGCCGCCCGGGATGTCGGGTCCAGTCGAACGGACCCGAGGACCTGATACGCTTCCACGACGATTTACTGCGTAACTTGACGTTGAATCTTCGGCCGTTCTACTAGAGTCCGCCTGACGAGATTTTACTTGAACTTTCCGATTGCTGTTCCCCGTAAAGTATTTACCATAATGCGGGGCTATAGTTCGCTGAGCTCTCCAATTGTCTGTCACGTAGAATTCTCATCCCGAAGGGTCTGGTCTAAAAATGCTTTATACATACAGTATCATCCACACAGCTTGCGACTGGCAGATAGAAAACTAGGTTTCTACTGAGGAAGCTTTAAGTGTACAAGCACGAGCTCAACGTGGTAGGCCGTGGATATAAGCTGGTACAATGCTGAACAAGGTTTGCGGGACAGAAACCAGAACAAGCACAAGCAAAGCGCATAGTAAACATTATGCGCATTCCACACACTTCATCATCAGAGCCTCTTATATAAGATCTTGCTTCACGAACTCGGCATGCAATGTCTTGCCCAACAACGCAGGGCTTCGCTCAACAACGACACCAGCGGCTTCCAGGGCCGTGATCTTGGAGTTCGCGTCGCCCTTGCCGCCGCTCACGATAGCCCCTACAACATCTTAGCACTGAATCGAACCGCCTTATAGAATGAAAGATCCGAGTCACTCACCAGCATGACCCATGCGCCTTCCCGGGGGCGCCGAAATACCAGCAATGAAGCTCACACAAGGCTTGTTCTTCGTGTTGTTCGACTTCAAGAATTCGGCGGCATCCTCCTCGGCGGAGCCACCAATCTCGCCGATCATGATCATCCCATCAGTCTCTTCATCCTCGAGGAAAAGTTTCAGGCAATCGATGAAGTTGGTGCCGGAGAAGGGGTCACCTCCGATACCAACGACGAGAGACTGTCCCAATCCAGCTTGCGTTGTCTGGTTGACCGCCTCATATGTCAGAGTGCCCGAACGGGAAACAATGCCGACGCGTCCACGTTTATGGATAAAGCCGGGCATGATGCCGATCTTGCATTGGCCGGGAGCGATGATTCCGGGGCAGTTCGGGCCAACCATACGGGTCTTGTTCTGCGTCTTGAGCATATCCGTAATGCGGACCATGTCTATCTCAATTAGCTTTTGATATTTGCGCTCCCAAATAGAATCATACCATGCTGAGGAATGCCCTCGGTAATGCTATGAGCAGTATTTATTAGTACCACATGAACTTAATGTGGGAAGATATAAAACCAACCAAACAACTAGCGGGATTTCAGCCGTGACGGCTTCCTCGATACTCTTCGCGGCCAACGGAGGTCTTCGGTATAGAAGTCAGCATGCTAATCATGGGCTAAACTAGGGCAAAGGAGCTTTACGGAACGAAAATCGCGGAAGCGTCGGCACCAACTTCCTTCACCGCATCGGCAACCTTGGCGAAGACCGGCTTGCCCAAGTGTGTCTGTCCAGCTTTCTTGGGATTTGTTCCACCGACGATATTGGTGCCTGGAATCGGTCAATTCATGGTCGGGGAGCTTATCTCGTGTATCGCGGAGCTTAAGAACCATGGCTACGAACCGTACTCGATCGCTTGTTCGGCATGGAACCTAAGTTTCCGTTAGCCTCTATAACAAAACCATCCCAAATAACACAGCTAGCATATGTGACGCACGTTCCCTGCCTGCCCGTGAAACCTTGGTATATAACTCTCGTGTCCTTAGTGATCCGCAGATTCATTGATGTCTGAGAGTACGCCGAGGAGACAGTCGCGTACTGTCTACGCGTAGCTGCACTGAGGGCGGCGCTGAGAGGGCGCCGAAAGGTCTGCATCTTGAGGCGACCCGCGACCTTCGAGCATAAAAGGAAACGGGAGATGAAAGTGAGGAAGTATGGTGTTGGAGGGTTGCGGCCGGAAGTTGATACATACGGAGGGGGCCGTTGCGACCCAGACGCTCATGGCGTCCGCCGAGCGTCTTGGCACTCGATCTCCGACCCTGCACCTGCCGGAGAGCGCTTTGATGTTTGGTTTGTTTGCAGACTCTGACCCGTTACTTCGTCAATTTTGCCTCGCAATCGAACTAAAATCCCAACCAAATATTTAATTTCGCGGCTAGCAGCTGTCGCAACACATCTCCACCATGTCTGCTACCGCAACGATAAGTGAGGTGCGGCCGCGGAGCGTTCCAAAAAATGCGAAGCTTCCGCCGGAGAACGAGCGCTATATGCGCGCCTGTGCGGACATCGCCAACGCGCTCATTCAGGACTACGAGGCCAGCAGCAGCGGCTCAAAGCCGAAGAGAGACATTAATTTGAATGCCCTCCGGGGCCAAATGGCGAAAAAGCATTACCTCAGCACTCAACCACCTCTAACGGCGATTATTGCTGCCGTTCCGGAACATTACAAGAGATATATTCTGCCAAAGCTAATAGCAAAGCCTATCAGTAAGGCCCCTTGAGTTCGAATAATGAGGCCCAATTTCAGATGCTTACTATCTTAGGAACCTCATCTGGAATCGCCGTCGTCGCCGTGATGTGCAAGCCTCATCGCTGTCCCCATATTTCCTATACCGGCAACATATGCGTGTACTGCCCCGGCGGTCCCGACTCCGATTTTGAATACTCAACCCAATCCTACACTGGCTATGAGCCAACATCCATGCGCGCCATTCGAGCCCGTTACGACCCATACGAACAAGCGCGAGGACGAGTAGATCAGATCAAGTCATTGGGGCACAGTGTGGATAAGGTTGAATATATCATAATGGGCGGCACATTTATGTCTTTACCGGAGAATTACCGGGAAGAGTTTATTGCACAGCTACACAACGCCCTGAGCGGATACCAAACTACAAATGTGGATGAGGCCGTTGCTGCTGGAGAAATGAGCAACGTCAAGTGTGTTGGCATCACCATCGAAACACGGCCCGATTACTGCCTAGACACGCATCTTAATAGTATGCTACGGTATGGATGCACTCGGCTAGAAATTGGCGTCCAGTCTCTGTACGAGGACGTCGCACGAGATACGAATCGAGGTCACACGGTCGCCGCCGTGGCAGAGACCTTCAAGCTAGCAAAAGACGCTGGCTTCAAGGTGGTGAGTCATATGATGCCGGATCTACCAAACGTAGGTATGGAGCGGGACCTAGACCAGTTCAGAGAATACTTCGCGAACCCAGATTTCCGTACTGACGGCCTCAAAATCTACCCAACGCTGGTCATTCGCGGTACTGGTCTTTACGAGCTATGGCGAACGGGTCGATACAAGAACTACACGCCAAATGCTTTGATTGATCTTGTGGCTCGTATCCTAGCGTTGGTTCCGCCATGGACCCGCATCTACCGTGTCCAACGAGACATTCCGATGCCACTTGTCACTGCCGGCGTGGAGAACGGGAATTTGCGAGAGCTTGCTCTTGCGCGCATGAAGGACTTTGGCACGACTTGTCGGGACGTGCGGACCCGCGAAGTGGGCATCAACGAAGTCAAAAATAAGATCAGGCCTTCTCAAGTAGAACTAGTACGACGAGACTACACCGCAAACGGGGGTTGGGAGACATTCCTCGCATACGAGGATCCGAAGCAGGACATCCTCATTGCCCTGCTGCGGCTCCGGAAGTGCAGCTGCACGCACACATTTCGGCCGGAACTGACGAGCCAGCAGACTAGCCTTGTCCGCGAGCTCCATGTGTACGGGTCTGCGGTTCCAGTGCACGCGCGAGACCCCAGAAAGTTCCAGCATCAAGGATACGGTACACTCCTAATGGAAGAAGCAGAGAGGATTGCTATGGAGGAGCATGGAAGCGCTAAAATCAGTGTCATCTCAGGTGTGGGAGTCAGGAGTTATTATGCCAAGCTGGGATACTGGTTGGATGGGCCGTACATGTCGAAGGATCTGACAGAGGGTAGAGCCGATGACTAAACTTTGACGAAGGTGAATCGACTTGTCAAAATTAGCATTGTGCATTGTAGGCCTCGGGACTTTGCAAGTCGTTTCCGACGTTTTGTTGGTTAATGAGACTAGGCTGACTCAGTGATAGAGGCTGAGCTTGAACATTTGTTTCTACTGTGATCGTTACGAATGACTCAAAGAAAAACGTCTTACGCTACCTAGTTTATCTCCAACCTGCTAATTGGTTACGAAAGCGTCTAGTCTGCCTTGCAATTGTCTGACATCACATTTCGTGGTCGAACAATTTTTCCAGCATCTCGGACGGGTGATTCCAAAGGTTCTCAGTGATGTATCTGCTTGTTATCAAATCTAATAAGTTCTATGAACGGCTGACGGCGGCTCACCCATCCTTGAAGCACACTAATTAGATCCCATAAAACTATGAAACCAAGACGAGGTTCTCAAGGTAACGTCTCCGGAACCGATCTATGTGTTGCCTTAATTGGTAAACTAGAAAATTCTCAAACGCCCACCTGAACCGAGAGTTAACATATCCGTCAAGAACGTACTCCACAATAAACCCTTATCCAGCCATTACACAGGGATAATGATATAAAAGTATACCGTTAGCCTAGAGTCCATCCGAGCCCCGTCTCGCATACACAATCGGTCAAACCATTCCAACCTCGACTTCCGGACCACAGCTTTACCCATTCGAAGTAATATGGGCAGGCTGTCATAAGGCAAAGCTTCTATCGAAAGAGCTTAGAAGGACATGATGTTTGAAAGGATGCAAGGACAGGCAGGAAAAGGAAAGGCGAACGCTTATGACAGCGAAATCGCACCACGGCGGCTCTGTCGGATGTGCAGCCACGCCTGGCTTGCGCAGAAGACGAGGAAAACCTATATCTTATAAGCATCTGCCACCAACTCTCTAATGTGAGCCGTATTTACCGCGTAGACAATGACAGCGCCAAAAACGGCGCCTGCGACAGCGCCACCATCTTCCGGATCTTCCGTCGAGCCCATCATCGTATGATTTTCGGTCTAAAAGTTAAAAACTCGTCAGAAACACTCCCCAAAGCAGTGCACTCTTTGCCGTTTCATCATATCCGCTCCGCTCGCATACAAGCGAAGGATGAAGGGATGTTGCGACGTTAGGTAGGAGGTTGCGTAATCACCTTGAAAAGGGCGCCGATGATGGAAAGAATCACGATAGCGAAAATGGACACGATAATGCTTGCAAAAGTAAGTACAAGACCATAAAGAGGTACTCCGAATGTGGGCCTCACCATGTCCATGCATTCAAAGCAGATACAACGGGCTTCATGGCGGCGTATCAACTAGTAACTCCGTAGCTCCGACGGCAAGACAAGGGCAGCGACAGCACGATCGGATGGCTTGCTGAAATTTCACAAAGTCACAGAGGTGATGGAGAGTAGTCGTAGAGTGTGTTGCGGTCGTGACTGCCTTGCCGCCTGATGACGAGTCGACGTTTGAGAGCTGTCGGAGCAGTCGGGCTTGGCTCGGCCTGATCGAAACCACACGCTAGCATCACGTGTACCCTGTAAACCTCGAGCCTAGGTACGCTGGCGACCCAGATTCGAAATCAACGCGCGCGAAAATAATATCTAATGGTATCCCATTGAACAACAATGATGAACTAGTAGGGCGGCTAAATGGGCCGCAGTCAGTGCGATTATTTCTCAATGGTTTGATAGATAAAGTAGGCTACGAAAGCTAATTGGCTGTGAAATATTTAAAATAAATAGGTAAGTAGGCAAGAAAAGAGCTGCGAATATGCAATGCACTTCCAGCCAGCCTGACTCGTACATCTGACTTGTGTGCTTCAAGTTGGTGCACGGGCGTACGCACTACAAGACCGCCTCTTACAACGCCCGGAGACCCCCGTGGTCTCGCTCCGACTTCACGCTTTTCCAGTGCTTATTTCAAAAACAAGTCCCCTACAACTAGAGTTGCATCCAGCGCAGCTTTAGTACGTACATTGACCGCAGTAACCACACCCTTCTGCAGAGCAAGCGGTGTAATCGGGCTCATTGTCTTCCTCATCGTTCTCAGGTTTAGTATCAGCGCCCTCTTCATCCCTTTTGGGCTTAAGCGCATCACTCGGCGGCAGCTTCTGCGACCATATCTTCTTCAAAGGCTCCGGGAGCACGTCGCGATCAGCATCCGCCGGCGCTCGTATTTCAAGAGCGCCATCTTCCGTTCGGCAAATTTCGATCTTTCCGTCTTTTCGTGCTCTTGCGATCTCGACAACCTTGCGAAGGAGCCTGACAAACTTCTCAAGTCCAACCTCGTTTTCTTTTTTCCATTCTCGAACTCGGTCTTCAACACTCTCGACGTGAATCTCTGCATCATTGAATTCGCCCCAGCGATGATACGCAGTGATGAGGTTGGGAATTTGCGAAATCCAAAGCCGGGGAAGTAAATCTTCCATTCTGACTTGTTTCCCCTGTAGCCTTGTTTTCAGGTCAAAGATGGCGTGTTGTGGGATGATTTTGCCAGCACTAGAAATGGCGAGCGGTCCGGGTCCTGGGGCATTTTTGCTGCTTATCGCGAGCGACTCTGGATCACCCAAGAGGTCAGACTGATCGAGGACCTCCGCAGTGATTCCCCCCTTTTTGGGTTCACCAAGTTTCTGATGTTGACCAGCCTCTGCGTATTCCCGTATGTATCCATCGCACCCGAAACGGACAAGGAAGGTCATTCCACCAAGCTGGTATTTGACGATCCGTGCATGACAGGCAGACCCCTTGACGTCACTGTCCCAAGTCGTGTACGCTTCAGGAAATGTGTGGCCACAACCCTTCACGTTTGGGATGAGCTCTCTGGGCGAATTTTCCTGGCGAAGGAAAAAGACAGTGTCCCCGACTGCCTCTACTAGCATGCGGAACGATTTCGGGTTTGACCGTGCGAAGTGTAGAAGGTTTCCGATAGTGCTCGAACATCCGAAGACGTCGACTTCGTTGGTTTGGAATCCCTGGTTCATCTTCAAGACGCTCTGAACTGCCGGCTCCATTGGATATTTCGGATACCTGGCGCTGTTCTTGTCGCGGAAGTATTCGCCGTTGTCTTGTGGTATTTTGTGACTCCCTTTTAAAGGCGTCCATGTTGGAGGTTTGCCTGTCATCGCGTTAGAGATCAGTTGAATCGTTGGAAGTGATATGCTAACCAGGAACGACTATGCCGGGATCGCTTTTCTCGAGCCAGCTGTAGGACGCAGCGTATATGCAGTTCTTTATGGAGGTGATGGACTCCGATTCCTGCGCCTCCTTGTCGAGGTCTTCAATCGTGATCGATTTTAGAAGAGGCCCGTAAGGTTTGGGGTCCACCGTTGGCTCTGGAGATATCCAGCTGCCCCCGCGTGGCGTGTCATGTTGCCGAGCGCCGCGCTCGATACGCCATGATGCGCTGTTCCAACCCCGTCGCCCACGGTAGGGTCTGAAGTTCTCATTACCCCGTTGGTCCATAAGGAAATTCAGATGGAAGATTTGACAAAAGTTCTGGGCGACGGGAACGGCTGACCAAACGGAGGGCAGAGCAAAAGACAAGAAAAACAGATGAACGAAAAGAAAGGTGCAAATCCAGCAGTGGAAATAACACTTAACCCACGGCTAAACCACAGTGCAATGCAATGACACAGTGCGCTGAAAGATAATGCACGCACCCTGTCGGTTACACAGCATACGGGCAGACATGAATTGATAGGCTCCAAAGCAAACCGGTGAGATGACCACCAATCCACGGCTGCCACGGTGGAACAACCCCCGGAACAGATAGCGGAGCCACGCAATGACAAATAAGCTGAAAGGAAGTACAAACAAAGGAATAGCTCTACAACAAATAGGTAGATGTCGTTTTAGGGCCGGAAAGTTAATGAAGTAAAAAAGGAGTTTTACTGATGGGCAAGGCTGGCCTGTTTTAAAACTATTATGATCTTGCCAGAATTCGCCATGAATAAGAAGCTAAAATTGTTAACAATGTATAGCTCCTGAGTACCCAAAGTAGTCGCCAAGTTGCGATACTCTGCCAGTGTGGGTCAAATTGGTTGCAGCAGCCTAGGGTTTCATTGCAGAAGTTTGCTGTTGGGCAATCAATGCGAATAGCCAATGCTGCGTAATCTTCTCTACTCCTCCCTACGCTCATCCCCGTGTTGTATACTCTTCCTAATAGTAAGCTTGTAAACGGCTAGCGATGCAAGCCCAGTGTGTGGAAACTATATGAACAAGACAAATATTACTATTATGCTGGTACACCTGTCCGGATTTGTGCTTATTAGGTGCTTTTGTCATGCTATGTACAGGAAAGAGTAAGTCGCTTAAATAACCGAAGTTTTACCCTCCGAATTCTTCCTTTCGACCTACATACCTCAAGTTTGTCGATTGAACGTACGAGAGGCTTTCCAACCGACACAGGATCCCGAATGGTACAACTATGTCGGAGGGCTGATCGTTACTTATACCTTCACCAGAACTTCAGCCTACAAGTTTGAATTTCAGAATAGCGAAGTATGTCTGTACATTACTTGTAGGTTAAGAGGTCCGATGAACTAACGAGCGTCCATCGCTAGGGTTTTTAAAAAAGCGCCTTGAAACTACAACCTCGCCATCCATGGATCAGTCCCGTCGCGATCAACTATCCAAGCTCTTTTGGGCAGTGCTCTATGGAAAGCGCAAGGTCCAAAACTCCTTCGATGCAAAATTGTTCATACAGTCGATTAGTGTCCAAAACGAGCCATCACAATGTCTGGAAAAGATTATGGCCAAGCCCGAAGGAGTGAACGCACTGGGCAAAGCCGTCAGAGTCGACGTTTCCTATGGATTCCTAAACACTTCGGCCGGCGACTTCCTCAGATTCCTCATGGTGCCTGACTTAAGGGATATCTGTGGCGGTTCATTTCTCAGAAAGGCCATAGAAGTGGTCATGGAACCCCCGACGTTCTGGGACGCACTTGTCAATGCGCATGGGGAAGATCACCTGGACTCTGCTACCACTCGAGCTTTCGCCCAACTTCTGCTTTTCTTGATTTCTTCCCCTCTCGATGTGCCAACAAATTCACGCCAGGTGGCTGAACGAGTAACGGCAAACGCGTCATTTTTGAACTCGGATTGCTCGGAAACTCGGAACTTCGGCCACAAGATCAGACATGTCCTCAAGACGACCTCATCTGGCAGTAATGTAACTCAACTGGGGTACTTCCATCCTGGCGGGAGACACGATAATGATTTCGAAGACTTTCGGCAAATCTCAATCCTCCCGACTCCGGACGAACTAGTCTCTCAAGAGAGGGCGTTTTATCGCAGAGCTACTGATGTCGACGACGCTGACCCCGAAGCTCGTTTGGCAATCCATCTAGACAACCAGTTCAGGCTTACAAGAGAGGACATGCTTGAAGAACTCAAATCTGATCTTCAAATTGCGATGGGGAAAACTGCTAGAAGACCCTCTGGACGAATACTCAACGGTCTCACTTTGGTCGGCGTTGAATGCGGCTCATCTCCAAATTGGAGGCCTCCAAGGTTTGCTTTCAAGTTCTACGGAGGCCTACCTGAACTCAGACGTCGATCTCGAGCTGAGAGAAAGAAATTTCTTGATGAAAACAAGTCTTTCCTGAAGCATCAATCAGCCGGCTGTTTGATGGAAAATGCCAATCCTATCGCCTTCGTTACAGTCGATAGAATGGAAGATAAACTTCTGGATGACAAGCCGGTCCTCGTATTGTACATCGACGGCGAACAGCGTCGCTTGGCAACACTGCTAGCCGCAAAGAGACGAGGAACTGCTTTCAGCTTTGTTCAGGTTGATACTGCAATTTTCGCCTACGAGCCAGTGCTGAAGTGTTTGCAAGAGAAAACGGCAATGCCCTTGGCCGAAGAGTTGTGGCCCTCCTCCAACCAAAATAGATCGGCAGAATCTCCCGTTCCCCTGAGTCACTTAATCCAGAGCATCGAATCTTGTCCCGATGATGATGTCGGGCCACTCCTAGGGTGCAGTACCTCAGTTGTGCTAGACTCGTCTCAGAAGTCTGCCCTCATAGAGGGGTTGAGAAATCGTGTCTGCAACATCCAAGGGCCTCCAGGTGGGCAGTCAAGAGCGGTTCCAATCTCTCAAATTGACGTGCTAAATATCCTTCGTTAGGAACCGGCAAATCCTTCATTGGTGCCCTTATAGCAAAGGCGCTAGTTGACCATTGCCGCGAAAAGATCCTCGTCCTTTGCTACACCAATCACGCCCTGGATCAATTTCTCCAAGACATTATGAAAATCGGCGTACCGAGCGATGCCATGGTTCGGCTTGGGTCGAAGAGCACTCCGGCAACGAAGCATTTGAATCTCTACGAGCAAGCAGCGCAGATTAAGAGAACTCGGGATTCATTCGCCGCCGTGACGCTTCTAGAAACCGAGACAGAACTCCACAATCAGCCTCTAGTTAGAGCCGCGAAGGCTTTTTGCCACAGTCAAATTTCCTACGAAGAACTCATGTTACACCTTGAGTTTCACTCAGAGGACTCGGAATTCCACAGCGCTCTTCAGATACCAGAAACCTCTGATGGAATGACTGTCGTGGATCATAGAGGCAAGCGCCTGGGGCCGAATTATCTCTACTCTAGATGGATTTCAGGTAGTGATGGTGGTGTCTTTAAAACGGATGTGCGTTCTAAATACCCGAACGTCTGGAACATGAGCAAGGACGCGCGTCTTTCCCGTTCATCAACGTGGGAAACTGAGATCCTCCGAGAGCGTGCCAACTCCTTTTTGGAATGCATGAGGCGATATCAGAAGTCGCAGTCAGAATATGAGATAGTCCGTGGCCAGAAACGCACCGAAGTTCTGAAGAATAAACGAATTATTGGATGTACAACAACCGGAGCTTCGAAATACTTTCGCACTCTTCAGACAGCAGCGCCTGGAATCATCATGGTCGAAGAAGCTGGAGAAATTCTTGAAAGCCACGTTCTTGCTTCCATCACAGATGAAACCAAGCAGTTGATTCTCATTGGTGATCACAAGCAGTTGCGTCCAAAGGTCAACAATTATAACCTCACTATTGAGAAGGGATTAGGGTACAATCTCAATTGCTCACTGTTTGAAAGATTGGTTCTTTCTGGATTTCCTCACCAGACGCTTGTAAAGCAACACCGAATGTGCCCCGAAATATCGTCAATTCCAAGGCTGTTGACGTATCCTAACCTACAAGACGCACCATCAGTTAAGAATCGACCGAGACTACGCGGCTTCCAGAACAAGATCGTTTTTTTTAATCACGAATACATGGAAAACAATTTCCAGAGAATTGCAGACCATCGCGACGAAGGGGCGAAGTCAAGCAAGGAAAACCTCTTCGAGGCGGAAATGATCTTGAAGTGTGTGCGTTATCTGGGGCAACAGGGCTACAGAACAGACGACATTGTTGTTTTGACGCCGTACTTGGGACAACTGCGACTTCTCTACACCGTCCTCAAAAAGGAGAATGATCCCTATTTGGACGATCTCGATTCTTACGACCTCGTTCGCGCTGGGCTCATGCCAGCCGGTAGTGCTAACGTGGCCAAACGACCGATCCGCATTTCAACCATTGGTATGTGCATGATTTATTTGTCGCATTTGTTTCGCCTATATTCGCTAATTAATTGTAGATAATTACCAGGGAGAGGAGAGCAACATTGTGATTGCGACCTTAACTCGTAGCAATGAAAGCGGAGAGATCGGATTCATGGCGGCTCCGCAAAGGCTAAACGTCCTCGTCTCAAGGTCACGAAATGGGCTTATTATGATGGGAAACTCGAAAACGCTCATTCAAAGCAAAAAGGGCAAAGATCTCTGGTCAAAATTCTTTAACCACCTCAAATCCAACAACTGCATTTTCAATGGCTTCCCGCTCCAATGTGAGCGACATCCGGACCGGAAGGTCTTAATCGAGAGGAAGGAGCAGTTCGATTCAGAATGTCCCGATGGAGGATGCTCCGAACAGTGGTAAGCTGATGCTAGTGCATACTCGAGGCTTTTCACATGCTGTTAGCACTCTGACCATTTTACTCGTGCAGCACCAAACTGCTGAATTGCAATGTCCACGCATGCCCACAGCGTTGTCATCAAATCGTGGACCACTCGAAAATTGAGTGTCAAGTCCCGCTTGAGTTTACTTGCCCAAAGGGGCACAAAATGTATCGGAAATGCGGTGTCAACAAAGGGCCGACATGTCAGAAATGCGAGGCCGAGCAGAAAGCTCGCGAAGCTAGATTGAAAAAGGAAATGGAGCTCGAGCAGAGGAGGCAGGAAAGGCAGCGGGCATATGCCAATGAACTCGCAGAAATACAGGAAGAAATAGAATTCCAACGTCGGCTTCTGAAAGAGGAGGATGATCAGCAAGACAGGGTTAAGACGATGGCCCAGCGCAAAGCGGACCTTGCGAAGGCCAAAGAAGCAGTTTCCAAACGTCGCGCTAACAATACTCCTCCTATTGCTCGGGAACAGGTATCGGAGCCATCTACGACTTTCGGGGCAAACAAAACACGCTCGCACAACACCTCAGCGTCTAGCAACGTTGCTTCTACCAGTTCACCGGTGACAGATGAGACTCCAAATTTCTTATGCTCAAGCGCGTACGACGAATGGGAACGTCAAAAAGAGTTTGAAGGCGCATCAAACGATGCGATGGACGTCCTAATGAATATGATAGGCTTAGAAGACGTCAAACAGAAATTCTTGGACATCAAGGCCACAATTGACACAACCATCAGGCAACGCATCAGTCTTAAGGACGAACGGTTTGGAGCTGCCTTTCTTGGCAATCCCGGTACCGGTAAGTTATCTGATGTGTGCATCTTGTAAGCATGGCCTTTTGACAAAATAACTTGCGAAAGGGAAAACTACCGTTGCTCGTTTGTATGGGGACTTCCTAGCATCTGTTGGTGCTATCCCAGGAAATGAGTTTATTGAAACGTCTGGTTCCCGACTTGCCAACGATGGAGTGTCCGGGTGTAAGAAGCATATCGAGGATATTGTGAAAAATGGCGGAGGTGCGATTTTCATTGACGAGGCATACCAGCTCGTCTCCGGTACAAGCTATGGCGGAGCTCAAGTTCTCGACTTCCTTCTGGCAGAAATGGAAAATCTTACTGGCAAGGTCGTATTCATTTTGGCCGGATACAACAAGCAAATGGAGAAATTATTTGCCCACAATCCCGGGATTCCCAGTCGCATTCCGCAATCAATACAGTTTCCAGACTATGAAGACAAAGAACTGGCTGAAATTCTTGGCGGTTTGATTAAGAAGAAATACCGCAATTCTATGAAAGTAGAAGGGGGATTGCGTGGGCTTTACATTCGAATTGCTGCTAGGCGAGTTGGCCGCGGTCGAGGCCGGAACGGTTTTGGTAACGCCAGAGCAATGCAGAACGCATTCCAGCGTATGTCTGAGCGCCAGTCTCGGAGGCTAGTGTTGGAAAGAAGGGCTGGAAAACAGCCTGACGACTATCTTTTCACTAAGGAAGATATCATCGGCCCAGACCCATCAACCGCTCTCAAGGACATGCCTGCCCTTACGACGCTCCAGAGTCTTACTGGACTCAGTGCTGTCAAACATTCTGTTAGGGTCCTGCTTGAAACTATCAAGCTTAACTACCAGCGAGAGCTAGAAGAAAAGGTCATCGTGGAGTTTTCGCTCAATCGGGTCTTTATTGGATCTCCTGGCACTGGAAAGACGTCCGTAGCTAAACTCTACGGAGCAATTCTTGCAGATCTCGGGCTCCTGTCAAACGGGGAAGGTATGTGGGCACCCTGAACGCCGGCTAAGAGAGTGAAATTAACATCATCGGATAGTCGTCGTGAAAAATCCAGCGGACTTTGTTGGTGGTGCCCTTGGACAATCAGAAGAAACTACTAAGGGAATATTAGCAGCAACACAAGGAAAAGTTCTTGTTATTGACGAAGCCTACATGCTCTACAACAGCAATGCTGGGGCGGGCTGGGCAGCATCTGACCCGTACAAGACAGCCGTAATCGACACCATTGTCGCGGAAGTGCAAAGTAACCCAGGCGATGATCGCTGCGTGCTTCTTCTCGGCTACAAGGACCAAATGGAAGAAATGTTCCGCAACGTGAACCCGGGTCTCTCCCGAAGGTTTCCGATCGCCTCCGCTTTCAACTTTGAAGACTTTTCAGACGATGAACTTTTGGAGATCTTGGATTTGAAGCTTAACAAGATCCAATTCAAAGTAACTGACCAAGGGAAGAGGGTAGCACTCGAAGTCCTTCGGCGAGCTAGGAACAGGCCAAACTTTGGAAATGCAGGGGAAATCGACATTCTTCTCGACAAAGCTAAAGCTGTTCATCAAACTCGCCTGATGGCTAACGAGACCACCAAGTTCGATACCTTCGAGGCCAAGGACTTTGACGAAGATTTTGACCGCGCAGAAAGGGCTGTGACGAATTGCCGGCTGCTTTTCAGAGACATTGTAGGGTGTGAGGATGTAGTCGAAAAGTTCGAGGGTTACCAAAAGATAGTGGCACGGCTGAAGGAAATCGGCGAGGATCCTAGGGAGGAAATTCCTTTCAGCTTCCTCTTCCGCGGGCCGCCAGGTATGAAGACGTTTTCTATCTTTTATTTTACGCGTTTCTTCACCCCCTCAATTACGTTGCTGTAGGCTGGAACTAATTCGGCTGTAGGCACGGGCAAAACAACGACAGCTCGCAAAATGGGAAAGATCTACTACGACATGGGGTTCCTCGCGACGGCCGAGGTCGTAGAATGTTCTTCATCCGACCTTGTCGCCCAATACATTGGCCAGACAGGACCAAAGACGCGGCAGCAGCTTGACAAGGCCCTAGGCAAAGTCCTCTTCATCGACGAGGCTTACCGGCTCGCCGAAGGCCACTTTGCTCAGGAAGCCATGGATGAGCTGGTGGACTCTCTAACAAAGGAGCACTATGCCCGCAAACTCGTCGTTATTTTGGCCGGTTACGATGAGGATATTAACAGGCTCATGGCTACTAACCCCGGACTGACCAGTCGATTTCCCGAGACAGTGACTTTCAACCACATGAGACCGGAAGAGTGTTTGACGCTGTTCGTGCAGGCATTTAGAAAGAAGAAGATCGATACATCGATCTTAGATCCCATGGCGGATTCTTTACGTGCAGAGCTCATTGGGCGGTTTGCGGAGCTGGCTAGGCAACCATCCTGGGGAAACGCTAGAGACGTGAAGACACTGGTCCAGAACATATACCGCGCGGTGCTGAAGGCCCCAAGGCCCACGTCTTCTGGTCTGACCAAAGAGTATATTCTGATAGAAGTGGACGCGATGATCAGCGAACGTAGCAACCGGAAACAAACAGGATTCCGCAGCGAAGCTGTCCAAAGCCAACCCATGCAAGCGGACTCGCACACCCCATCTCGTCCCCCAACAACGACAACGATCAGCACATCCACAACGCAGAACCAGGAGTCTCAAAACTGGCCGCCGCCACCAGAGAACTGTGACCCTCCTCCTAACCTCCAGGAGTCTACCACACCTCGCGATGCCGGCGTCGATGACGCCACCTGGCAGCAGCTGCAGTCCGACATGGCCGCCCAGTCTTCGCGCTCACTTGCCCACGCCATGCTCCTCTCCCGTCTGCGCGACGAGCAAGAGTCCCTACGCGCCGTGCAAGCCGCGCTAGACGAAGCGCGGCAGAAAGAGGAGGAAGCGGCAGCGCGGCAGCAGCAGGAGCAGCAAGAGCAGCAGCGGCACGAAGACGAGGAGGCGCTGCGCGAACTGGAGCGCGAGCGCATACGGCGCGAGATCGAGGCGCGGGAGCGGGAGGAGCTGCTTAGGGAGTTGGAGAGGAAGAGGAAGGAGGAGGAAGCGCGGCGGAAAAAGGAGGCGGAGGCGCAGGCGAAGTTGAGGCACATGGGTGTGTGTCCGGTGGGGTTCCGGTGGATAAAGCAACGGAGTGGGTATAGGTGCGCGGGTGGATCGCACTTTGTTGGGAATGAGGCGCTGGGGCTGTGAAGACTGATGTAGGAGACAGAGGACGCTGGTCAAAATTAGTGGAGGGCTTTCGGTTAGATAGAGTATTGGTAGTTTGATAAGTTTCTCACGGCTGTACGTATTTCTCGACATCAGGTAATCAAAATTTTAGAAGCTGTGTATGCAGAGCTTGGGAGCTCTTTCTCTTCGAGGTAATGCTGGAACTTACATATTCCCATCTTCAGATCCATTTATTTATGGCATCAAGTGATCGTAACCAGTTATTCCGACCCACTACGTGCCTGCCTGCTACCCATTTTCCAACCCAGTCCAGCCCAACTCCCTCAGCTCCCACTTGTTTCTTCTCTAAAACGCCAGGCTCAATCCCCACGACGTACTCCATAGCCCATTCCACAAGATGTTGTACAACGAAGCCCCTTTTCAGCGGCACCCTGATCTAAGTGCCTGGATTTGGCAGCACCTCCGCACCTGTTTCTACACTCTGACCCTCCATCCCTGTCGCCGAAGCCACCTCTCCTACTGCAGAAGCCGCGTTCTCCATCCCAGGAGCCAAGCCCAAGGCATCCACGCCAGCCCCCGCTCCTGCGCCCATGGGACCCGCACCAAACCCAGCATTCATGCCCTCCACGCCCGTTGGGTCCATGTTCTGGACGGCGGTCTGCATATCGGGATCTCCGGCGGCCATGCCCGGAATACCTGTGCCCACACCCATGCCCGCGCCCATGTTCATGTCCATGCCCATGCCCCCAACGCCAGATACGGGCATGTTGTGCATGTCCACGCCCCCCATGTCAGCGCCGACGTTCTGCATCCCCACATCCATGCCGCCGGCCATGGGCGCCGCCGGGCCACCACCTGCCATATCCATAGCCAAGCCGGGAATTCCCGTCCCCATGCCTACCGGACCCGCACCCGCACCCATACCCGGCCCGATGCCGAAACCCATGCCTACATCCTTCCCCGTCCCGCCTGCGCCCATACCATCCATGCCAACGTCTATGCTGCCGGCCACAGCGCCGCCGGCTCCATCCTCCCCCACGAACGGGCTCAGCTGCACCACCATGCCGACACTCTCCTCGCCGTCGAAGCACAGCAGGTTCTGGATGGGCTGCTCGCGGTGCCCGAGCACGTTGATGGCCTCCTGCGCGAGCTGGCCGCCCAGGAACGCCGTCACGGGCGCCAGCTCGGCGTCGAGGTTCTGCAGGAAGGAGCGCAGGAAGGCAGAGCGGAGCGTCTCGGCCGGGAGGAGGAGCTCTGAGTGCTTGGTCGTTGCGAGGCGGGTGAAGAGCTGGAGGTCGGGCGGGGAGAGGGGTGAGGGGTGGCGACCTGAGAGGTGGAAGGCGGGTTGTTGCGTCGTAGGGTTCGCGGGATCTGCTGCTGCTGCTGTGGACGTTGTCGTTGTCGCTGTCGTAGGGGTAGGAGCTGATGGATTAATAGCGCCCATTCCGAGGCCGTTTTCCACGCCCGCCGGCCCCGTCGTCACCTTTTCGAACTCCCACAAAGCGCGTAGACACGTTAGCAACGGCGTGACTGTGCGCAACTTCCGGCGGTTGCGCCGCCAGGCCTCGGGCAGCGGTGCTGCATTGGCCAGGAGCAGCGCGCAGTACGTTTCGCGCTTCGTCACGACCTCCTTGACCTTGTCGCCGTCCTTCTTGCTAGCGACGTGGACGATAGTGCGTGTGGGACCTTCGCGCGTGCCCACCCTGGTTGCCACGTTTGGCCGATCCCGCTCGATGACGAAATCGTGTGCGGCGCCAAGGTCTGCGAACACAAAGCCGTACATGCCGTGCGCGCCGCCGGCGTAGAAGGGCGTGCCTGCGAGCCGCGCCGCCGCATCGATGGCGCAGAGCGTCGCGAAGGGCAAGTCGCAGGCGATTACGAGCTGGTAGGAAGAGAAGAAGGATGGCGGTTGTGTTGTTAGGGGGATGTTGTGGGTGTGGACCGCGACTCGGGGGTTTAGTTTGCGGATACGGGGAGCGGCGGCTTCGGCGCGCTAAGGAGGGGGTGGAAAGAACCAGAGTTAGTTTGTGGTTCTGTTGATGTGAAAGATAACGAGATGGCGATGGCGTGAGAGGGGCGGAGTTGGGCGTACATTTTTGCCGACGTCATCTTCGGTGACGAAGAATTGGGCGCCTAGGTCGTCCTCGGTCACATGCTCCGGGTCGACGATAGTCAGTGAGCCTATGCCGGCCAGGACCAGATTCTTAGCGACTTCGCTCGCCAGCGCCTTTATCGAGACGAGCAGGATGTTGGCAGTTCGTATTCTAGGGTTAAAGTAGTTAGCAAAAGCAATCTGGTCACGTGATCCTTATATATGGCGGCAGGTCTTACTGCTCTTGCGCCTTGACGCCCCAGAGTCGTATCTGCCGATCGTATAGTGCAATTTCGTCTGCATAGAGCATGCGTTAGACATATTCAATGCATTGTGATGCTACTTCTTTGGCGCAGCGGCAGATCGTGTTCATTACCAGCTGTAATATGCTGGCCTGGAAGCTGCTGCTCCTGGGCCGTGTTTGATGTCATATCGTGCGCTACAGTGGCCCGGTGGTTCGCTTCTGCAGGCGAAGAAGCTGCAGGAGCATCTGAGGAATTCATCGATGTACTCAAAGGAGGAGAGAGTCAAGTGAAGTGCAAGCGAGAAGCTCAGAGGCGAGAACGACGTTGCGGAGCATGAGCGTTGTTCGGCTCGAGAGCTCGGGAGGTTTGTTCCTGGAGCCAAGACATGCGGCTCCGTGCAACGCGGGCCAATCAGCGGTGGTGGCCGGCTGCAGCGGCGAGGCGGGGTCACCTGCTCTCCATCCCACTTGCCTCAAACTCCTTGCGTGCTTCCCTGCTCGGGCTTCACGACGGCTTCCTTCCTCTTGCTCTTACGCACCATCATCCACCATCACGTGCGTGGACGCCCCGTTTCCGTACAGAGACCAGACGTCTCAGCTCCTTCGCTTCTCGTCCCCCTCGCACCGTTGATACGGCCGCACACTAGTTCCCCGGTGCGAGGCGGAAACCACGTATGCCAAGCCATCCCACCCGACCCTCCCCACTGCACACGCGAAGCTTACTCACGTCGACCAAGTCCTCCTCTTTCATCCGCGTCCGCAGCAATCTCTGCGGCCAATTCCTGCATCTGATAGCACCATGCCACCGCGACCGAACCGTCTCATCACCGTGTCCGGCAATTTCGACTTCCCGCCCGCGTCCGACGACCACTCCGCCCGCACTGCCGCAGCCGCCACATCCCCACCGCCCAACGCCGACGCAGCCGACCAGACGCCCAGTAACGCGGCGATAGCAACTGAAGAAGCGTCCGATTCCCACCGCGGAAACGCCACCGCAACCGGCACGGTCCCGCAGCCTTCCTCCTCGCCCACCAGCTTCATCGAGCGCCTCGTCCGCATTCGTAGCCAGGTCGAGGCAGAGATTGCCGCCGATCGCAGCGCGCGCGACGCGGCCTTTGCGGAGCGGCAGCGGGAGCGGCAGCGCGCGTCTTCGACCTTGCCCTCGGTTCCGTGGGGCTCGTCGTCTCCATCCCAGTCGCATTCGCAGGCACAGCGCGACTGGGCCGCCCGCGAGCTTGACCGCCTTCGCAACCGCGAGATCCGCGCGAGCATGCTCGCCAGAGCGGCCGCCGTGGAAAACCTGCAGCGCCCGCGTGGGCCCAACGGAGAACTGCTACCCGGATATCTGCCAACGGCGGTGGACGCGGCGATTGCGGAGCGGGGCGGCAACGGGCCCTTGGCGGCCGAAGAGCTGGTGTCGAACCGTGAGCGCTGGGCCGAGGAACGCCAGCAGCGCCAGCGCAGCATCGCCGCGCCGACGGAGCGGTTCCGAAACCTGCGCTGGCGCCGGCATCTGGAGCGCGACCGCGAACGCGGGGAGAACGAGCAGCGCCGTGGAGAGCAGCAGGCGGAAAGCGCGACTGGTACTGGCGCCAGCGGATCGACGGGTTTGGATGAGCTCCAGGAGGCTGGCGAGCGCCTCACGCAGATCAGCTCGAGCTTGCCCAGCTTACTGAACGACCAGCCACCCACGCTGCCGGGGTTAGGATTGGGAGGTGGTGGTGATTTGGCTATGGGAGAGCCTGATGAAGATGAAACGCGCCCGCGGCGCGTGAAGCGGCGCCGCCTAGGCAACGACATTTCGAACGAGATGGTACCGGAGAGAAAGGAGTTCGTTCCGTACGGTCACTACGGCCAAGTTGTCCCAGGGAAACTACGTATGGAAATAGAAATGTGTGACGGCGGCGAGTTTGAGAGGAGCACGACGTCAATGCGAATGTCTGAGCACCCGCCGGAAAACGTGCTCAAGAACGACAGCAGTGTATATTGCACGGAGGCTGCTGACTGCAACATGATGCTCCGGCACGAGGGGAATGTTCCATTTGAGATCTCGAAGCTAGTGATCAAGGCGCCATCTGAAGGATTCACATGCCCGTAAGTAGCTCTTTTTGTTCTATTCACATCAGTCTCCACAGTCGCGTTTTGCCCTCTCCTAACTCCTACTTCGTCCCGGCAGACTCCAAGAAGGCCTCGTCTTCCTATCCGTCAGCGACACTCCTGCGGATCTGCTCTCTGCCACCTGGCCCTACATGATAGACTATAGCGCTCCGCTTCCCGTCACCCTCCCGCCGTGCCCTCCGGCCCCGCCTCCGGGCATCCGCGATCAAGTCCCCGCGCGGTACGAGGCTCGCAACCGCGCCCGCGAGCGTGCCAGAGCGGGCCCCGGCGACGACGACCGCCTCTCCTTCCTGGACAACCTGCGCCCGCAACCCGCCTCGCGGTTAGCACGCCGTGCGGACAGGTTTGGTTCTGACGACCCGCTCTCGCTGCTAAATAGACACGGACGCGGCAGTCGGCAGCCACGCCAGCGTGACTGGGACCTCGCCAATATTGCGAACGAATCCGCGGAGCCGACAACCGCCGCGGCTGCCACTCCGGCTGACGGGAGCGGCGCTGCGTACAGCGGCGTCTCCGACCGCCTGCGCACTACGACGGCCGATTGGCCGGTTCGGCAACCGCGTCGGGTCCGACCCGAGAGCCCCATCCCACCCACCATCGTCTTCACGGCGCCGGCGCACAACTCAGATGACGAGGCCGGCTCGGCCGACGAGCGCACACTATCATTAGATTACGGTGGTACCGCAGGTTCCGGTTTTGACCTCCGCTTCGACTGGTCCGAGGACCCGACGCAGGCGCAGGATTACATGTCGCCAGAATGGGAGCAGGCCATGCCGCGCGACTTCCCGCCGTGGGAGCCACTGCCTCCGCTGTCATCGCGGCCTCTGGGAAGCACGAGGAACCGCGCCACCGACAGCGACGATGACGATGAAGGCGAGGATCCCGATGGAGCTGAGCCGGGTGTGCGGGCTGCCATTGCGGCGGGAGATGCCGCGCGCTTGCGGAGGAGGGCCGGTAGTAGAGATCTAGGCGGGCGGATGGGCAGGCTGACGCGCGCTCTTGGGAGGGGGGTCACGTTCCGAGCAAGGGACGGGAACAGGGAGAGGGGCAGGGCTGCCGAGGACAATGACGACGCTGCAGACGAGGGAGGCATGACTATCTGGCAGTTTCTATCTGGAGAGGAGAACAGCGACACCCCGGAAGCGGACGCTGGTGAGAACGGGGATAGCAACGCGCATCCCGATCGGACTGCGCGGGAAAGCCCGCCGAGGTGGTGGACGAGGTACATCTCTCAGCCGGGCGTCGCGGCCCTCTTCGAAGATGAGTTTGCGGAGCCGTGCCCGCCAGGAGCGAACCGAGAGGGGAGCGCCACTGCCGCCACCCCGGCAGCGCAGAACGGCAACGACGACGGAGACGATAGTGGTGCGCACCAAGACCGTCGTGACAGCAACAACAACACTAGCAGCAGCAACAACATCAGCGGCGCCGCAGACGCCGCGCATCCGGCGCCGCCCCGCCGCAACACGCTACTACGGGGCGCATCGGGGGCGCCGACGCGCATCGAGCGCAGCGCGGCGCGCACGGACGAGTTGGCGCGCAAGGGGCGGACCGCCCCGGAGCCGGACGCGCAGTTCTTCATTGAGCAGGGGCGCAGCCGGGTCGTAGTGCGGTTTGACCCGCCGCGCGCGGCGCGCTACGTGCTGCTGAAGCTGTGGGCGCCGCACAAGAGGGGCAACATCGATGTTGAGGGAGTCGCGGTCTCGGGGTTTGCGGGGAAGAGGTTCTTGCCGGCTTGTGAGCTGTTGTGAGGTTTGTTGTGGTGGGAGGTTTTTGAGGTCCGGGATAGGCAAAGAGGAGAAAATTGGGGCTAAGGAGGCAGGTTGGTGGGGGCATGGCGTTGAAGGACATTTAAAGGGCTTTTTTTCCCTTTCCTTTTTTTTTGGACAGGCGTGTCTTATCAGATTTTTCGAGAAACATCCATGGGAACAAAGGGGAATTGGGCCGTCCGGGATGGGGGATTGGTTGGGTGTCCGCAACACCACGGAAATGGGACAGCAAGAAGGGGCGGATGCGGTTGGGAGGTGGAGTTTCTACTTTAGGCGAATTAGTGCCTGCCCGCGTCAGCAGCTGACGCAGACTCTAGTTGTAGCTGCTGCCCTAGATAGTAAGTATAAGATGCGCTTTCCTCTACCCCGCTTTGGAGGCTTCCTCCTGCCGTGTAGAGCGTACTTTGCAGCTGTGGAAGTAGGAAGCCGCCATTGCCGCATCAGCCAACATAGTAGGTGCAGCACAGGACCAGGCCCTGCTGCGTACATGAGGGACTCGTTGCTGTCGTTGCTGTCTCCTCTCTCTTCTTCAACCAGCCTTTCCAACTCAAACTTTTCAATTCCATCCTCAATTCATCATGTTCCTCAGATAAGAAATACACTCGCTTCTTCTTTTCAATTATCGACTCCTGGTTCTACTACGAGCGAGGGCCGTGTAGCAATGTCAAGCCACCGCCGGCTTCTACTGCTTCTTGTCTCATCGACGTTCTTTGTTCGTCCCCATCATCAAACATTGATTGTATACAATCAATTTTCCGCATCCACTTAGAGTCCTATGAAATCAAGAGATCCACGCACCGAACACATTGCCTGCTACTACTGGCGAGGCCAACGCACAGCCTAACACCGCGCAACCGACACGCACCTCAGCCGACGCAGCCCTCGAAGCCCTCAAAGCCTGCGCAGCGCCACTCAACCGACCAGCACTTAGCCGAACTACAGGAATCCACCAGCTCCCACGAGCCGGCAACACTCCCGCCCGCCTGGCCATCTGCGTCGGCCCAATTCCTTCCTCCAGCGTCATGCCCAGGCATGTACTACGCACCTGCGCGATACGTAATCGGGGTTAGATCCAGGTATATAGGTATGTAGCTCCGATCCAACTTAGATTGAATACACATTCTGACTTGCCTTGTTGACTGAAGCACACCCTGTTGCGTGCTTATCATTCAACCGTAAGTCGATCGTGCACCGATCGACTCTAAATCGCGCTCTGATCGCCCTCTAGTGAAGCGGTTCCGCTTCCACCACCCGGTTGCCCGGCGGATCGCCGAGCTACGCGACATCCAGAGTCTCTACAAAAGTACAAAGGGTCGAAGTATATACTCAAATTCCTTCCTCTGAAAGTTTTCACTAATGTCTAAGTAAGTCAGGCAGAACATCGGTTTTATTTCCGGGTCACTATGTTCTGTTGCGGGGCTCTGTTGCGGAGCTCTGCTTTCAAAGTGGTCGGCACACACAAACACGAGCTCCTTACATCGGTAAGGAGGGTAAAGCGTCCCATGGTACTCGGTCCAAATTGGAACGAGACCTGGTTGAGAGTGAGTCGGTCAGAACGTCGCGCCAAACAAAAGTCAGACCACGTCACGAGCATTCTGATGATGATCGAGACGTGGGCATGTCGAGCATCAGTCAGCGCCCTCTACGCGGATAATCCCGCTATTGAGAGCTTAGCAATTGGTAGCTGGCCTAGGACACAGTTCACAGGCCCTCTACCAGCCCTGGATTGTGCCAGCTCGCGCAACAGGAGACCTATGCTCCACCTGGACAAGGGTGGCGTCCTTGGCAGGACTTGATTCGGCCTCGATCCACACATTCGAAGCCATCCCATCGCCCACCCAGCTTGGGAATGACCCCACTATAAGTCCCACAAAACGCCAAACTTCCGTCTCGCCTTTGCTTCCGTGGATCGAAATCCGAGTAGGGTACTTATGTACTCCTCTGCCAACCGAGCATGTGTTGTGCCAGCTCCTCTTTCCTACTTGAAATCGGGACATCTTACACCTGAACGAAAATACCGAGTGTCGAGGTATATGCTCAAACTTTGTCCTTTAATGAACGGTCTTCACTAAAACCTATATAGGGCGGTGCCGTCATTATATTGTCCGATCTCTTTGGGCCCCTGGAGCCCCTTTGAATCCGTTTTTCGCCTTTGTGGTCACCCAAGGCGGCCATCGTTGCCGGAGAGGCCCTGCAGAATAAACATGACTCCAGAACAACTAGCACTCTCAGAGTGCTTTCAAGCTCTTTGTTCCTCAGTTCCAGCCACAGGAGACGCGTATATAGGAAAGGTGCAATGGTCTCTAGAACAGAAAATAGTAACGCAAGGGTTTGCAAGTGCTTTCTTGTGGTAGGAATAGAGACAACGTGGCATAACCTATATTATAGTAGAGTGTCAAGTCTCGATAGGCTTTGCTGAATAAACGGGACCCGTCGCTATCTTCCCTTCCTCCTCAACTCAACTTCTAAGACCAGCTTCCAACTTCCCCTTGTCATATTTCTTTAGATAGGAAAATACACTCCATTCTATTGATAATTTATCAATTCCTGTTGCTATTCTATCACAATAGTGCTTGGTAACCTGCTCTACTTCATGCTATAGCTGGGGAGTATAGACGTGAAATGGGCTTCCACGGTTGGGGAAACGAAAAGATTACGAGAGGTACTCGGCCAGTTGGAGCGACTGCTACTGATTTTGCCCATCATCAGTAATTTACCCGCTCATATACCTTTTCAGGTCATTTCTGATCAAAAACGAAGCAGAGTCTTTAGCACATTGGCTCTCTCGCGCCATTGAGTCGCGCCTGCCTACTCGCTGTGTAAGTAAAGCAGATGTATGCATCATCTTTCGGTATAGTTGCCATTGCTATCCGCCTTTGGCTCTGCCGCGGCAGCCGCGGATTGATGGTCATCTCCCCAGTCCACGATACCCTTCCCTGCCTCCCCACTCACCCCAACGCCACGAAAACAAATCCGCTGATCCCCACCTCCGCCCCGTATACACGGCATTCTGCGCACCAAAATCAGAATCGCCAGACTTTGTTCTATCTCCTGACGCCCCAGTTGCCCCGACTGCAAAATAGAAGAAGCAATTAAAAAAAATGACGATGCGGCCGGGACTCGAACACGCAAAAGATGGGTGCCTCCCCGCGTAGCGGTCACATGATGTTGAGAACGCCAACAAACACCACGACGGCACCAGGCATAGGCCGAAGCTGCTCCCAGTGACTGCGTCCCGCGAATGTGAGGAGACGGTGAATTGTTTGAACTAAATGGTATATATACTCGATAAGTTTGGGGAATTCGAATATTCGACAATCCGATTGCCCGATCGGGCATAGAGGCCCGGTAGAGGGGGGGAGGAAGGGTGCCCATGCCTATACTCGCGGTCCTTCTCATTGAGCAGCCCTTCGATGCTTCTTCCGTGAAGCCGTCCGCGTCCATGAGCTTCGTCGCGGGCTCCCCATCTTTGGTGTTGCGCCCCACGTCTCTGCGAGGCCGCTGCGTAGCGCCCCGCCCGAGCGTGAAGCCAACTACATACGCATACATCCGTTCTCTCCACACCACTGCCGCACAGCTGCGGCATGCACACCCCAACTTGAAACTGTCGTTTCTCTTTAGCCCCGTGAACGGCTAAAGCGACGCATTGTGTTGCAATGAAAAGCAGGAACACCATGACTTAGGCGATGGCCCCGGCACTGCGCGAGGGCCTACGCGGCGACGGCGGAGCGCTGTTGGAGCCATCCTGTCGTCATCGCTAGGCGGTGCTGCTGTGCAAGCGCGCACGCACGCGCGCACCCCACGATCCTGGCCTTGGTGTTGAGGTTCTACCCACCCACTAACCCGGCGGCCGAGCTGACGCAACTTACTTTTCCATGCCCGTCACGCACAACTTCCACGCCACACTCGCTCCAAGACCAGTTCCAATTCCATTCCCAACTACCTCTCCTACAAAAGCCCACTTCCAGTTCGCCACGCGCCGTCCTAGCGCATCTTCTTCCCTTCCCTCACCTTCTCTTCCCCATCTCCACGCCCACTAACACCTCCCCCCTTCCCCGTTGCCCCACCACCCACCCTCAAATCTCCCGCCAAAACTCCACCCACCTTCCACAACACCCACGCTGCGCCCAGCAAAACCACCACCACCGTCCCCAACTCCACCAGCGCCGCCCTATCCGCATCCAGCACTGGCACCTTCGCCCCCAGCACCAACGGCCTTGCCGTCCCCAACTCAGCGCCGGGCTGCGCCGGCGGAACGTGGTAGAACAGCGTGCGGGGCCCGAACAGGGCGTCGAAGCCTAGCGCGGCGCGATCGAACGGGTTGACCGACATTTTCGCGCCGTCCCGCGCCGGACAGGCCCAGAAGACGGCCGGGAACGGCAGGGCAACGCCGGCGTGAGGGCCGTGGCGGTCGCGCGCCACGGCCGGTCCTGGCCCCGCGCCGCCGCCACCGCTGCCGCCGCTCCCGTCGCTCGCCCCGGATGACCGTGCCGGCTCCATGTACCGCAGGTGCAGCGGGATCTCCGCCGTCCACTGCTGCGCGCCTTCTTTCTCTCCTTTCTCCCTCCCCGCCGCGCGAGGCCCCGCCTCCAGCGGCGGAGCTAGCTCCACCAACGCCGCGCTGCCCCACTCGGGCACGACCCAGTCGGGCGCCTCCAGGTCCGTGGCGCCGGCCAGCGCACGGAGAGCGCGCAGGCGGTGGGCGCCCAGGAAGAGCGGGTCCGCGAGTTGGTGGCGGTCGAGGAAGAAGGGGGAAGGGAGGGTGAGGTAGGCGAGGAGGGCGCAGTCGGATGGGGATGAGGAGGAGGAAGGAGGCGGGGTTGGAGGGAGGGGAAAGGTGAGGTGGAGAGTGGGATGGAGGCCGGTTGGAGGGGGAAGGGTGGCGGTGAAGGTTTGTGGGGAAGAGGAAGGAAACGGGTGGTGTCGGGAGGGGAAGGAGAAGAATGTTGGCTCTGTGGTGTGGGCGGGAGGAGTGGTTAGTTTGGTTTGGCTTGGTTAACGGATGGTGATAGAGACAGGCGCAAAGCAATAAAGTGACACGTACTAGGGTGATCGTCTTGTCCGAGCACTGTCAAGAAGCCGCTCAGGGACAGCTCTTCCTTCTCACTTGGCCGCTCGTTTCCGAGAACGCCCACTTCGACAGTGTCTTCCTTGCTCCGCTTTAAGATGGTTTCGGTCCAGAGGTTCTCATCAGAGGCGGAGGCGGAGGTCGGCGGAGCGCTCCAGAAAGCGTTGACGATCACTGAGTGCGAGATGGCATCGAAGTCTATGTCGACGTAGCTTGCGCTGGTGAGAGCGGCGGCTTGGGAGCGGCAGTGCTGGTCGGCCGGGGGGCAGACGGCTTCGGCGATATAGGTGGTGAGGTCGATGAGAGAGGGAAGGAGGGAGTGATATTGGAGAGAAGTTTGGGAGAAGCGTGGAGAGAGGATTGGAGGCGTAGTGAAGGTCTCCTGCAATTTTGAGGACACGTGAGCAATTGAGGAGAGAAAACTGGCAGAAAAGAACAGATATAGTAAAGCACATATATATCAAAGAGCTGGTTTTACCGTTGGAGAAGTGCACTTCAAATTTTGACCGAACACTTTCTTCAGCATCGGACACAGGGAGTCTCTGACGGGCGGATATAAGAATGAGCTACACGGCCTACGGAACACAAGGGGTGGTGCGAAATGCCCACACTCACGCCAACTCATCTCTACGCGGCGTAAAGAAGACGTGCAGGCCAGGAGAAAGCCGGGCAACAAAGGGCGGGGTGGAGTCGTAGGGCGACTCAGACACCCATCGGATGCGGAGCTCGTGGCACTGCTTCAGGGCCCGCCATAGCTACTCGACAGAGAGCGTCAACCACCAGCAGTTCTCCGTGGGGATACACGCCCGCAGGGTGAAAGGAAAAGCGCACCTCCTGGGACAACTCTGAGAAGCCGAAAGTCACGCGGTGCTCCTTGGCTGCGTCCAGGCCCGTCACGGTCAACGAGTCCTTGGACACATTAATCTTGGAGGGGTCGGGCCCGTCGTGCTCGGGGTCGCGCAGCAGATACGTTATCCGCTCGCGCATCTTTTCTTCTCTTTTCCTTTTTGTTTACTGCTTTCCTTTCGGTTTGGGAAAGGTGACAAAAGAGTGACTGGCGAGCGGGCGCCGAGAGTGTGTGTATCTGCACGGGCGATGATTGCGAAGTCCGGCCGGGGATGAAGGAGTGAAGTCGTCAAGCCACGGACCCCGGACCGGCACTACTGCCGCGTTAGCGCGTAATTAACCGTTGCACCACGCACCTGGCTCGCACCCAATGGCCTCTTCCCTCAGGAATCATTTCTGGGAAAGACGATCACGCCTTGGGAACACAATACGCGATGGTTGCTGCTGCCTAGAAGCCTCGCGCAGCAACGCCCGCCGAGGCGTTGATGAGGTGCCACCGTGTCCTCTAAAATAGCCTCGTATGTAGCGCCACCGCGCCGTCACGGCTCACAGCCTCACTCGCCCACTCAAAAGGGCGGCCTCCCTCTGTGCAATAGACCGACTCGTCTTCATCCCGCAGTCAGTCTGCCCGCGGCCGACTTGTAGGCCAGTCGTTTCAAATTCCGCAGCTGCACACACGCTCCACAAAAGTTGGAGGGAAAAAGAAAAGAAAAAAATGCATCCGTCGAGACTGCGTCGCAGAACCGTGCTCCTCCTTCTCGCGGCGCTCGTCGCGACGGCGGGGGCGGCGAGGAAGTCTTCGAACGCGATCTTGCTGTCCGACGTGGAGACGTTGACGCTGCGGGCCGGGCGAATGACAAGTCATCGACGGGTCGAAGCGATGCCTCAGGTACGACGCAAGCTTTCTCTTATCCTCTTTTGGCCCATCCTCCAGTTTCGCTGTTGCAAAACTGGTCATGTGATGCGCTCGAACTTCTTTTGATATTTCGCTCCTTATTTTTTATTTTGAAAATGTTGTTTTTAAAAAGAAGAAGCCCGAAAGCGAGAGGGAAAAGAGAGATACACCACCATACTAACAACACTCCTTTCTCCTGCAGCTCGAATGCATCGGCGGCGACGCCTGCGACCTCTACACCGTCGACGCCATGCAATGCACCAACGCAGGCTCCGAGTACGGGCCCGAAGACATCCAGTGGAAATGCACCGCCTCTCTCCCCCCCTCCTTCAAGCTCGGCTCCACCGACATCGTCTGCGAAGGCTACGACTCGCCCGACGACCCTTACGTCCTCAAGGGCTCCTGCGCCTGCCAGTACCGCCTGCTGCTGACGCCGGCCGGCGAGGCCAGGTACGGCCGCGGCGGCGCCAGCGCCTGGGACGAGTACCTCGGGCGCTCGGGCAGAGGCTCGCGGAAGACCGTATTCGACACCCTTGTTACCTGGCTCTTCTGGGCCCTGTTCTGCGCCGTGTTCGCCTACATCCTGTTCGCCGCGTGCGTCGTGCGCGGCGGCGACCCGCGCCGCCCCGACACGTGGCGGCCGTGGTACGGCGGCGGCGGCGGCGGCGGAGGAGGAGGGCCCGACGACGACCCCCCGCCACCCTACGACTGGCGGCCCTCCGGCCCTAGGAGCAAGCCGTGGACTGCCGGGCCCCGCCGTAGCGGCCGCTCCTCCTCTGGCTGGGGCTGGGGCTCGGGCTGGGGCGCGCCGCGCCAGCAGCAAGCCGGCGGTGGCTGGACGCCGGGGTTCTGGACCGGCGCGCTGGGCGGCGCCGCGGCCGGGTATGCGGCCGGCAGGGGCGCGGGAGGGAATGGAGGACGCGTGGTGAGAGAGGAGCCGCAGAGGCAGTACGCGGCGGGGCCGTCGAGGTGGGGAGGTGGGAGTCCGAGCGGGAGCGGGAGCGGAAGGCCGTCGGCGAGAGATGATGGGGAGAGGTATCAGAGTACGGGGTTCGGGGGGACAAGGAGGAGGTAAGCGGGTTTGATGGGGGTTTGATGGCGTGTTTGGAGACTTTGTAGGATCCGGTATGCAGATCCATTTTTTACAATTGCAACTATCTGACGTTGGTTTAGGGCGCTGTGGAGCAATGGCTGTACTTTTCAAGTTGGAGTTCTATGTGGTGGAGGATGTCTTTTCTAGCTTTTCATGGCCTGGCGCTCGGCTTCTAACCGTACGACAAGTTTTAGAGAATTACGGGCTTGATGCGACCCTGAAGAACTAGAAGATCAACTTTGATTTGTAAAAGTCCTATTTTTTTTTAAAAAAAAAAAAAAAAGAATAACCTACGAAGAAAGCAAGGTATGCTTTTATCAACTTTGAATGCTCGAAACTAACCTACAGTGTGGCCATTTCTTTACAGAACTACGAGCAATTTGGGGGTTTTGGGTCTGCCTAGCCGCATAACAGACAGACAAGTGACATGGGAATGAAGGGTAGTGCAGGTCTTCGAGAGTGCATTGATCCAGCTTCAACAGCCCAATTTTTTCCATGGCTTTTTTATGTTTTCGTACGCTTTTGCGATCAAAAGGCACTCTATTATCCTCGGCTTAGAACAACTGATGCAGCGTGCATGGATAAGTTTGAATCCGCCAAGATGTCTGCCATAGGGAATGGATAGGCCTTAGGCATATTGCGATATGGGGAAGGCGTCTGAATCGACGATGTCATCTCGCATTTGTAGATCTAACGTTGTGTTCTGTATCATAATCACGGACTAGTTGCATGGCGGCTACTATTGCTAAGGTTACTCCAGTAAAATGCGAATGCAATAAACTTGCAATGATATCTCGTGAAAATATCGCCACGATGTCTAAGCTAGTAAGCCTAAACAACCTTATTGACACATTCTTCATGGGCTTTGCCAACCTTATTGTAATCTTTTTTTTTAAAAAAAAAAAATGCCATTGTAGTTTGCATAGCATACTAGAAACAAACATCAGCAATTTCATTCATTGGTAGGAACATAAGCGCTAAAGTTTCTACTAAATTTCTGCCTAGAACAATAGTCAGACGGCTTGGAGAAATCTACAACGGCCTATAGAACCACATCTAGGCTACTAAAGTAACACGATATTTAGAATAGCACATCGTATTCTTGTAGCGGAGAGGCCGGCCTGCCTTCATTGCTCTTGATTTGGTGCTAGACGCACTCACCGCAACTCCTGCAGGTTAGTGTGCCAATGACACAATTAGCTTAGCACACAATGCATAGCACTGCATAACGCCCAATAACAAGCTGTATTTAGCAACCAAAGACTACTGCCTAAGCCGGGTTCTATGAACATTTTACTAGAGGGTAAACAACATGTCAGATTATATCCATTGGTAGACAGGAAACATCAAGGTCGTTTGACAATATCTTACAAAGCGCTCCGCTTAATACAAAGCTAGTTGCTGAAAGCGTGTACCAGTGCTGCGGCTACACATGCGATAAATGCCTGCTGTAGAGCAAATCCATGATTCCATGTGACTAATTGACAAATCCAACATCAACACATGAGCACCCTAATCATTGAGGCCTATGAGCAGCAAATTGGAATAAAAAGACCGCAACAGATCCATATTCAACACCCGTGGATCATGATTCTAAGAGAAAAAAGCAAGAGGTGAAAAAGTGGAGGAGTAAGGAACTCACATGCAAGGGTTAAATATACGTCCGCAGTAAACACCTTGGAAATACAACGAGACTAGACTAAAACTATGGTAGAGGAGAATCCGAATATTGTGAGTGCACAGCAGCAGGAACAACAAAGTTACAACAGTCAATCCGATGATGAAGGAATGGTGACAGTTGTATATTAACTCCGCCGCGGTGTGGTTGTCGCGTCGCGTGCTGGAGTGAGGTGACGTCTCCGGTTCGCGCGCCACGCTAGCCCGTTGCCCCGCAACGCAATGTTTGGAAACTTCCGAATTCGCGCGTCCCTCCGATCCGACCCCACCAAGGCTACAAAAATACCTTCCTCTACGCACACAAACTCCTCAACAAGCAAACCTGATCGATTTCTTTCAACTTCTCTACAAAGCATTTGCTTCGCAACCCTCATACTTCTCATCGTTGCCAGTTGCATCTGCAATTCAAGAGTACCGTATAACCAAGTACCCTGATTCAACTCCGTTCTTACTACGCTCGCAGTGGGATCGGCCGTCAGCCACATTTCCTCGCAGAAGCCGAGCGAGTCAGCCATGTCTTCTCCTCGCCCAAATGCCACGGCTCTCGCCGACCGTGATGCCAACGTCCCGGCCAGCCCGTCCAAGTCATTGGAGTACCAACGCGAGATGCTCAACGCCAAGCTCAAGGACGGCCGGTAAGTCCCTAGTAGCCTCAGCTCCAGCTATTCCTTTTGTCTTCCCACAATAGAGCCGATCTTATCTATGGCTTAATGTTATTTCTAATAGGAAGGACAATCCCGTCAATAGAGCCCTTAAAAGCTACATCTCGCCCTCGGACAACATCCAGTCTCCCGCGACCCAGAAGCTCAACGCGTTCAAGACCAAGCACGCCATGAAGAAGTAAGTTGCACGCTCACATAATTTAGACCACGCTTCTAAATTGCTAAAACAATCCGGCTGTACTAGGTCCAAGCCTCAAACCTTGTTTGCGAAGACCAGTCAGAAGAACGTAGCCGTCTCCAACGCGACCACGGCGATGTTCGGTGACATACCCAACAAGTGTTCCTCCGATTCGAACCCCCCTGACACCACCGAGAAGGCTTAAGCTTCCCGCTTACACCAGTCGATGGGGTTACCTATATAGTATAGACCCTCGCTGTTGTGGCTAATGTGGCCTGCGACGTCGGCGGAGCTACAAAAGCGCTGGTATTTTTTTTCTCGGTCCACACGGTTGGGTGGGCGGGAAATGGTTGGTTGGACAGGCGGAGTTCTTGGGTTTTGTCTGTATGCCTTTGAAAGTCTCCGATTAAGAAACTTTTGCTCTTCTCTTCTGCGTCCTGCCTTGGGCGTTTTTCTTCTTCTGAGATACCAATTGGGTTGATGTACTGTTGGCCGGGCACTAAGTGATGACGTGGATGAGATCCAGATCACTTGAGAGGAGGCGTTCCGGATACACCCTTTAGTTCTGTCCTCCCCTCATGATCAATGAAAGACTTCTTTTGGTGCCCACGGCCCAAAGCTGACTTGCCCACGCACATGACCATACTAAACAAGCCCGTGCGTTCATCTCCTAGCGAAGCCCCTCACGCAAGATGCGGAATTGCCTAATCCCACGACACCACCGGGCTTTCGCTTTTTTTTTGATCAGGTGAGGATGGAGACTGGCGCTGCTGATGGGATTACTATTCAACAGGCTGGGCCCTCCGCGAAAAGCCTCATCTCACGTCACCTATGGCTCGACTCAAAATGACATGAACAGAGAAAAATCAATCCACGTTCGATTCTTCACAAGAGCCGAGTTTCCCCTTTTGAAATACGAGTGCTCGCCGGAGGTCTGACAGCCCGTAAAGATTGGTAAAATTGAGTCGACGTATCACAGGAGTCAACTTGAACAGCGAATTTACCTAAGAGCGTTACCTTAGCTAGGGCTAGGATTAACAGGTGAGGGCTAGACCATTTGGGACTAATTAACGAGGCAGCTCGCAAAGTCCGGTGAGATAGCGTCCTCGTGATGCATTATGATTAGCTAATGAAGGTTAGGTTTAATTTTCCAAAGTTCTCCGGACCCCCTATGTCCAAAATGGAGCTTCATGAGTTATTAAAGTTTGCGCTTGTCGTCACGATAGGATAAGTCTTGCGCTGACCATTATTGATCGCCACGCGAGGCTCCTCTGACATTAAACCACAAAAAATTGTCCACGTTCGATTCTTTGTCGTTGACTGCTAAGATTTCCCTATTTGAAAGCTCTCGTGACAAATAAACATGTCGTTTACTCGGAATGTGGCTTTGCCGAGGGCCCACGTGGAATGTTCGTGTACCCAGAACATGAACTCAGAACCAACTAAGCACGTCGATTTCGATGCACTGCATCATGTAGGTGGTACTTGAGAAATGGAGTTGACAACAGGACTTAGTGGAGAGCACAAATCTACAAGAGAGGACTTGATGCTCAGGTAGGTATTATAGCTATACAATCCTCAGGAAATATTTACACTAGGATGTCCATATTCTGCCCAGTCCCAGACCCTTTTCCCTACTCCATTGCCATGCTAAGCCAGTGCCGAGATACTAACTGCACATCACTCACCTAAGCAGAAGGAAACAATAAAAATACAAGAACGACCTATGCCAATCCCATCGCTTGCTTTACATCGACCATGGTTTTCGCTGCCACCGCCCTCGCCCTCTCCGCCCCATTCTTCTCAACCTCATCCAACGCTCTGCCCTCTTCCTTTTTATAGGCCTCCTCGTAACTCTTCCTAATCGGCCTCAAATGCACCTCCGCGACCCCAGCCACCTTCTCCTTAAATGCCCTTAGGCTTAAGCCCTGGCAGTCCTTCACGACATCCTCTATACCCTCGTACGTCCCCTCCGGCGACAAATGCCACAAAATCTCGAGCAAATTGCTCACCCCAGGCCTTGCCGCAGTGTCATACGACACATCCCCGGGCACGCTGTCCGTGAGGGCGGCACGCAGCTTTGCCGATATAGTCTCGGGCGAATCGGAGATGAGGATGCGTGACTTGGGATCTGGGTCCGACTTGGACATCTTGGCCGACGGTTTCGCTAGTGACATGACGCGCTTGGCTGGGGAGAGGATGGTTTGCGGCAGGGCGAGGACGGGGCCGTATACGTGGTTGAACGAGTTGGCGCATTCGCGGGCAAATTCGATGTGTTGGGCCTGGTCAGCACCGACAGGGACGTGCGTTGCACCGTAGAGAACAATGTCGGCGGTCTGTAGGACGGGATAGGAGAAGAGGCCGAGCTTGAGCTTTTTGCGAGATGCGGGATCCGATAGGGAGGCAGAATCGGCGACGCCGATTTTACTCTAGATACGATCAGGCGCGCATCCGACAAGGACTCATTATTGCCTTGGAGGCACAAACCTTCCACTGTGTCATGCGTGATAGATACCCCACCGACGCCTGGCAGCTCAGTATCCACATGAGCTCTGCGTGCGCCGGGACCTGTATCAAAGAGCATAACCAAGCCTATCAGCCGTCGATACCATTGAAGCACATATCCAATCCCACTTTAGATCCTTGGGCTTTCACCCGTCTGAATCTCCAAGCCGAGGCTCACCCACCGAACTCTGGTAAAACAGTATACTCCTCTGCGGGTCCAGCCCGACCGCCATTAGCGAGGCGAGCATCTGCCGCCTACTCTCACGTAGTGCTACTGGGTCTTGCGGCACCGTGATGGCGTGCAAGTCGACAATGCAAAATAGCAGTGTTGCGTCTAGCGCGGACTCGTTTTGTATTTTTGCCCATTGCTGCAGCGCGCCGAGGTAGTTCCCTAGGTGCGGGATCCCAGTCGGTTGGATACCTGAGAAGATTGTACGCTTCGTCGAGAGAGAATTCAGCACTGGTTGGGTCGCGCTAGGAGAGGAATCGAGTGCGGAATCGGTGCTCCGGCATTGTCGCGTGAGATGAAAGGATCGGACGGATGTTCTTGTAAAAGAGCGGACGCGGCGGATGGCTGCCGCTGGGCGCGGTTGGAGCATTGCTCGAAGTTGTGATGCTGTCAGCGCGTGAGAGTCATAACGCGAAAGTCAAAAAGAATTTCCCAACGATTCCGGCGCAGCAATTACCGAGCTATCAAGAACAGACCTCAGAGTGAGCAAGCCAGTTCCGCAGTCGCTAACGGGAGGCTAGTTGTGGCTTTGCCAAGACCGGCGCCATCGTCATCGCGCACAGCCACGCGCCAGTGCCACCAATTCACTTTCTCGCCGCCCGACCTCGCTGGTCCTCCCAATAATACTCCGACGCGCTCTCCGCCTTCTCTTCGACCGCTTAACGCTTTCACCGCACGATCTCCCGCGGTCCTTTCCTTCGAGACCACACGCTCCTGCAGTATAATCCCGGTAGTTCCGCTGCAAACATGTCATGGTCAGGTACGCATGCGCAGACGCCACGAGGGCGTGAATCTCGCATGTCCGGCGTCTAGGTGCACGGTGCTAACATTGGGCGTGCAGGCTTCAAGAAGAATGTCAACCGCGCGACGACGCAGGTTATGATGAAGACCGGTTCGTCCTATTACACCATATACCGACGAGAATTGCCGCTTTAGTGGTAGGGCTGATAAAGGGCGCCGAGATAGGTCATGTCGAGAAGACGAATGACCGGGACTTCGAGACCGAGTTACGGTATGCTTCTATGGGCCTACCTTCTCTTCCTTCCCACTCGCTTGCAAGGGGTTGTCTTCAGGCTAACCATGAACTCGAAATCGCCTTCGGATCATAGCCGTTACCGCGTACTCGAGACGGCAGCCAACAAGTTGCAGTCGGAAGCAAAGGGCTACCTCGACTCGCTGCGCGCCATGACGGCCTCGCAGATGCGCATCGCTGAAACGATCGACGCTTTTTATGGCGACGCAGGCGCGCGAGACGGCGTCAGCCGCAGCTACAAGCAGGCGGTGCAAGATCTTGACGCCGAGACGATCAAAGCTCTTGACGGACCATATCGGTAAGCTATGACTCGAAGCGAGCAACGAAACCACATTTGCATGTTTCTGACGCCATATATTTGAACCCTGCCAGCACCACTGTGCTCGAGCCCATCTCGCGGTTCTGCGCCTACTTCCCGGATGTCAACGCTTGCATCACGAAGCGCGAGCACAAGATGCTCGACTACGACGCGCTGCGGGCCAAGGTGCAGAAGCTAGTCAACAAACCGGACAAGGACGTGACCAAGCTGCCACGGACGGAGAAGGAGACGGAGATGGCCAAGCAGGCCTACGAGCAGCTCAACACGCAGCTCACCGAGGAGATCCCCCAGCTCATCGACATGCGCGTGCCGTACCTCGACCCGTCCTTCGAGGCCCTCGTCAAGATCCAGCTCCGCTTCTGCGCCGAGGCTTACTCCCGCATGGCACAGGTCCAGCAGTATCTCGACGCGGACACCCGCGAGCAGTATGCCCAGGGCCAGTTGGACGCTAGGGTCGAGCAGGTGCTGCAGGAGATTCGGGAGTTGAACATTGCGGGTACGGTTAATTAATGCGCTAGGGGGCTAAGGTCTCGGGGTGACGATGACGACGAGGACGCGTGATCGGCTCGGCGGATTTCGCTTTGGGGCGTTTGGACGCTTATCGCTGGAGCAATTGGGCGTGCGTTTTGAAGGATCTTTCTTCTTTCGGAGGTGTGGGTGGCCATGGACCGTTGTGAATTGCGGAGGCGGTTGGAAAACTGAAGCCTTTCCTAGTTGGTACGAGTGGAAGATGGACTGCCGGTGGTACACGAGGCATTGCATCTAGGCTAGGCGTTTTTTTTGCTCGTGTCCTTTTGTCTGTAGGCTAATAGGATTGATGAAGGCTTTTGATGTTAAGTTGCTCTCGCAAACACATGGTGGATTTTAAAATCATAATTCTATGCAAATGACTAACTTGGGATTCGGACACTGTGTCCAACGTCTCCTCCGTTAAAATTTTAGGGGCTAGCTATACGAAGTTATCTTGGCTCAAGGTCCTACGATCATTTACTTATAGTGCCTTCATAAGAAAAATGCGTGTACTTGAGAGTTTCAGTGTGTTCATTTTCTACGTAATATTGAGGCCATCTTAAGTATATCAAAAGTGTGTGTTCATCAATTGCCTACCACGGTGTTTCCGACTTTCTAAAATTGAAGAACGAAATTCGTTTTAGGTAGCCTCCAAAAGGAGTGAGTATATAGCTCTACCGACACCACTGAACAAAATATTCGCAGTGCAAAGACGTACGTTCCATCCCAAACTTCGAAGGCGGCCAGTTTTGCTCGTTGGATTGAAATGCCAAGAATTGTACGGGTACATCTCTCCGAGCCGTCTTGCTATGGGAGGTCTCCACTCTGGGACCCCATAGAGCTCCTCTTCGGTGGATGTTCTCCGGTTCACGTGTTCGTCCACACGTGCCGGACAGAAAGAGGAGAAGAGTCCGGACCGGACCACTTTTTGCGCCCCGCGCCTCTGCACCAGGGACTTGGACGGAAAGGCGCGATCGAATTGCGCATCCCGGCGCCCGACGGCCCAATCACAAGGGCGGATGGCGATCCCAACCCCCCCAAATCGCCCCCTCGGGCGCCCCGCCGGACCCTGGGCGTCCGGCCCAAGAACCGATGTGGGATAATGGGGAATCTCTGGGACTGTCGTCTGGGCGGCAATATCGCCCTTTCCGCCGCCACGCGGCAACACGCCGTCTCTTTTTTCTTGGTGGCTACCTGGAATTGCCTACATCCCCTGGCCGGACTGTCATCATTACTACCGAGCCTCCTGGTTCTTGACGAATCCCTAAGCAGTTTGTCCTTGTCTTGGCTTCCCTCGTGTTTACCGGGAGTTCGCCAACCCCAGGCATCCTGTTCGCGCCGTCCGCCTTGGGCCGGCAACGTCACCGTCGGCGGTGCTGCTTGCCTCGTACTGCGTTGCGAAGGCGCGGTGCACATCGTCCATTTGCGGCTGCCTTGCGACGCGAGGGCGTGGCGTGTCCTGGACACAGACAGCCTCCTTCCTGCCTGTTTCGTCGCGTGGGAACAGCAAGCGGGAAGCAAGCGGGCCGCTCCCTCCCTCCGCCTCCGACTCTCTTTGCCTTCCCTCCTTGCCGTCGACCGCGCAGACTTCTCTCCTTCCCGTGCCACACCCGCTGCAGATGGATTGATGGCCAAGCCCAACGTCCTTCCAGCCCGACCACCACCACCAGGATGAACGGCGTCTCCCGGTTCCTTAGCCGGCGCGAGAAGCGTTCACACCAACGCAACTCTAGCAAAGTATTTCTACCCTTCCTGCATCGTTCGTTTTCTTATTCCAGGCTGCGCGACGACTCCTCCAGCAGCGGCTCCGGCATCGGCAGCGACAGCGACAGCGATTCGTCTGAGTGCACCACCGTGGCAGATGAGGCTCCCGATGCTACCAATCAGCCGCCTCCTCCGGCCCTGCCGCCGTGGCATAGCGACTCGGCAATAGTGTCGCCGGCACCGCTAGAGGAGGAGTCCTCCGCTACGGGACGATGCTCGCCATTCCGGTGTCCGTCCGTCGCCGTCGCGTTATGCGCCGCCTTCTGCCGCTCTCCCCCCGGGTGCCGTCGCCGAAGCCGCCACCCTTACGGCGCGAAGCAACGCCCGACGACGGCTCTCTCTGATTACACGGCTTATGCAACACGTGCTAACTATGGCGCCGATGGCGCGGTCCAGTCGCGAACCCCCGTCGCCCGTTTTCCGGGCGTCTTCAATGTCGACGATGCGAGAAACAAGCCGGAGAAGGACGAGGACAAGCTCGTAGGCGAGAGGCATCTCCAGAAACCTAAATATGGCAGTTGCTGATCTTTGGTGGTTTCTGTTCCGTAGGTTAAAACTATCACTCAACGACTTGCCGCGCTCGGTATAACGTCACTTTCGGATTCGCACATCAGATATGCGCTGCGCTACTCCAAGGGAGATGTCGACAAGTCCTTGGACCTGCTCGTCCTGTTCGAAGATTCCACTGAAGGGATCCTGAAGGAATACAGCACCAATGTCCGAATGCTAGGTGCGGAGAATAGGGAAAAGACGACATGCTACCTGGACGCTCTGCTCTTTGCCATGTTTGCTAGGTTGGACAGCTTTGAAGGGATGTTGTACAACAACTTTTCGGACGACCCGCGGAAGAACCTAGCGGGTATGTTGCGGCTATGGGTGAACATGCTTCGCGGCGGGAAGTTAATTACAACGGATGTGGTACGGATATGGTGCCCTTCCCCGGATAATGACGTTTGCACTTACTAAACCTTCTACCCAGACCCGGCACCTGCAAAACGCCCTCAGTAGATGTGGGTGGTCCGAAGCGGCCGAAATCATGCAGCAAGATGCATCCGAGGCGTTTACGTTCATTACGGGCAAGCTCGAGCTACCTCTACTCACTCTCAAGATGGACATATATCATACCGGCAAGGAGGATATTCACGACGACCACAAGTTTGTGAACGAGCGCCTTCTAGAAGTGGCTATTCCGAGTGAAGGCAACCCGGACGGTTCTCCGGTCACTTTGGAGGACTGCCTAGAGACATATTTTAATAACAGGATCGAAGTTAAGCGGCACCTCCAGTTGCAACGTCGGAACACTACACAGTCGATAAGATCCATGGAAATGGGAAAAGGTCAAGTTCTACATATTGAGAGTGTGGAGGTCGGCACGTCGAGACCAGGCTCACCGGCGCCAGCAACTCCGACATCTCCACGCAGGCCAGGGGCGGACCGGCGTCGTGCAGATAGTATCTTCAGCGAACGTATGGTATACCGCACTTCGTCAGACATGTCGGAGAAAAAAGCGTGGGACGACAGCTATTTACCGCCTTCTCGACGACGGGGGAACTCCAACTTTTCAAGAAAGGAGGTCTTGATGCCGGCGTGGCAGTTCTTCAGCTTAATTCGTGAGTTTGACGTATCCTTACGCCGTTGCGTTGAGCCCTTTGATATTTAGGCTCTCGACTATCCGGAATCATCCAATGCTAATAGTTACAAGCGTGGTACACGGACAACGCGCCTACCAGCGACGCTCAAGTCGCAGCACATTTCTCTGCCAAGCGCCCGGTGCTCGGGATCTGCCTAAAGCGTTACATGATGAACCCGAACGGCACGCCGAAGCGCCTCGACACGTACGTCGATATTCCACTAGAAATCGGTCTCCCCCACTTCATTTCGGACGACAAGATGGAAGATGACGGCCCACTCTTCGGCAACTTCAAGCTTTCGCTCCAGTCCGTCGTGTGCCATCGTGGTGTGTCGGTCGATTCCGGACACTACGTGGCGCTAGTGCGCGGCGACGAGGACCTATCAGGCGCCAAGACACCTAGCACCGTCAGTTTGGAAACCCCCGATCAACAGCAGCACCGGCCAAGCAGCGCCGGGAGCAATACGAACAACAATGCTAGCAGCACGCACCTCGAGGACCCTTCGCCGCCGAAATGGTTCCTTTTTGACGACCTCGCCAAGGAGCGCGTTAGGATGGTTGACATCACAAAGGCGCTCCACGACGAATCGCCCTACCTGCTCTTTTACCAAGTGCAACCCATCGACGACGACACCCTAGGGGATACGCGCGACCGGCACCACCACAGCGGCGGGCCCGGCACCGGCACCGGCTCCGACACCAGCGAGAACCTACCCGCCTACAGCGAAACTGACCCGGAGCTCGCGGGGTCCGAGGAGCCCCCCAGCGAGGTGCCCACGGAGCCGGCCACGGCGCACCCGTCGACCACGCACCTAGCCCCGATGAGCACACACTCGTCGGCGTCCGCGGCCGCGGCCGCGGCCGCGGCGCCACAACATACGGTGGGAGCCTCATCCAACAGCGACGCCGTCGACTGGTCGCGCTCCAACAGCGTCGACCTCGCGCACGCGGTCTCCCGATCCACTGCGTCAAGCTTGCGGCGCGGCTCCGTGACGCTTGACGACGCGGCCGCTACCGCTTCCCCCTCCGTTGCCGCCGCCGGTAACACGCCTGCCGGGCTCTCGCCGCGGCATGCGGGATCCGTGCCGCAACTCGACCTCCACAGCCAGAGCCATGGCGCGCTAGCCCAGGCGCTCGGCGCGTTGCGTTCTGGGTCGGTATCAGCGTCGGCTGTCGCCGGCGTCGGAGCGCATAAGGCCCACACGGCGCCGTCGACGCCGGCGGCTGTGGATGAGAGTGCGGGGGGGAGGGGTGGGTTCTTGTTGAGCGCAGCGGCGGGGTCGAGGCGCGGGTCGAGGTCGAGGCCAAAGAGTCAGGTTGTTGGGTCGGCGGCGAGGAGTCGGCAGGGGAGTCCAGTGAAGGAGGAGAGGCCAGGGAGTAGCGGTGGTGGTGGTGGCGGGCGGGCTGAGGAGGGCAAGGTGAGCGTGGGGAAGGGAAGTCTGGATAGTGGCGGCGGTGGGGGTACCGGGAGCGGTATGAGCGCGTCGAGGCTGTCATTCAATATGTCGAGGTTGGCAGTGAAGATGAGCAGGGAGGGCTTGTTGGGGAGTGGTGGGGAGGAAGCGTGGTCGGGCGCGACGGGGCAAGGACCGGGCGACGAGAAGGCGGGACGGGTCGCGAGGAGTAAGAGTAAGAGGGACAAGGAGAAAGGGGGGCATAAGAGGAGCTCGAGCAGGTTGAGATTGGGCGCGGATCAGTTGCAGGGGATGGGCAGGCGGAAGAATAGGAAGGGTGAGAGGCCAGAGAGGGAGTGTGTTGTTATGTGAGATGAATGGGCGCAGCCGTAGATGAGAAGCTAAAAGGTCAGGATGACGCTTAACCCCCGAGTGGATAATGGGAGGAGGGTGCCCGACCAGCAGTGGGAAAGCGGCGTATGGCGAGGCGTTGGCGTGAGCGGACGCACAAAAACGAGCGTGGCGTTTATTGCATTGCCTGCGGAGTACTTAGGCGCTCTTGTTTGTTTTCGTAATTTTCATACTCGTAGCTCGCGAGAAGTGGTGGTGGAAACTTGCTCGAGGACGGGCTGGTTTGGGTGCGATTTGCGCGGCCTGGTATATTCTTAGGTTCTGTACCTGTTGTTATTACTTAGGCTGGAGCATCATGTGTATACCCCATGTTTGTATTTGGTTGATTGGGCAAAACGTACATAGCACACGAGGGACATGGAGAGCTCAGACGTGTGGCTTTTCTATAAGATAAGGTGGGACTCTAGACGAAAAGGGATACATACTGATAGTACTTGTGTGTGTCGGGTGGACACGAGACTTTTGTGCACCCAAGCTGTGAGGACGACGCCTACACGATAAGCCAAGTGAACGCGCCCACAGATATGCCTGCCATGTGAAACGTAAATCGGCCCTGAGACTTGCCTACTGGCGTCGAGGCCTGCGCTACTGATTTACTCTACCCCGGAAACGGACGGGCGAGCCGGCTTGGCAGTGCTTGGTTCCACAGCCTTACTAACGTGGCGGCCGGCAGAGAATGCTCGACGTGAGAATCGAGGATCGAGAATGCTGTTGATGAGGTGAGGGATGCGGAATTATGTTATGCTGAGCTGGGAAGGTTAAGTGGAGTGCTAGTTTGGGAGTTTGGGTTGTTGGCCTTGCGTTGTTGGCTTTTTTGACTTCGTACAAAGCAGCAGTGAATGCGCGTTGGGGCCCTTTACTTGGGATTTGACTCCAACATCAGAACTAGATATACCGTTGGGACATGGAGGTATTCTTCATGAGTTGGTGAGCTGAGATACGGACCTTTCTTTTCTTTTTCTTCTTCTATTTTAATTCGGCTGTCGGGCTCTTCGCAACGGATTTTTTTTGCAGGCGGTATTTGGAGCACCACCTTCGGAGCCAAGGCCATAAATGGATCCATATATGAACTACTGCTCGAAAGCTGGTTACGAACCCGGAACTACTCCTCGCTCATGCACAGGCGGCACAACCACAAGCTCTGCGGGAGACTCGACGCGTTCAGTTGCGACGACTGTCCGGGAGACAGATCCTCCACTTCACGGCGATCCTACAGGAAGTAAGTCACCTTAAGCCGTAATCCCTTACGACCTTTACTTCGTAAGCTTTTGCCCATGTAGCTGCATTAGTACGAATATGTTTAACTTTCTGGACCACCTTCAGCCTTGCCAGAGCAAATCTCCTCAACTAGCTTCGATACCGACTACTCAATCGCTATTGCGAATTCCGCTTATAGCTGCGCTTGACCAGGCAAGTGCTTGAAAATACTCGTTCCTTGTAGGTTTACCGCGGTTGTTGTCTCGTACATTATCTAGAAGAGCTCGACATGTAGAATTATTGGGCTGGGAAGTTATGTACCCGCTGAAGAAGATTATGAACACAACAATAGCCATGTCCAATGGGGACTAGACTTGAAATAATCCACGATAGTAGTTGCAACTGTTCCAATGAGGCGTTCCTCAAATATAGCAAAATTTTCAGTTTCGAAATAAATTAATTCGAAGTTTAGAGTGACTAGTGTGGCGTATGAGAAGGGCAAGCCACACGCACAGCCACGCGAGGCTAGCGCGCCGATGCTTGCAAGGGCCGCATCCCGCAAATCGCCTGAAGCTGTCGACGTTCGAAAGCTTCGTCCCTTCAACCCATCCGCATCGAGGCCGCCGTCGCGTCCGCAATGGCTCTGCGGGAGTTTTGCTCCCGAATGGGGGCTTCCTTGTCGCAAGACGCCAGATCATTATCCCTTCGCCCGGCGTGGCCGGCGCAGCAGCAGTGCCGACGACTCGCGACGACGGCAGCGGACCCGGATATCGAGACGGAGGCGTCACTCAACAGCACGGGGCCGGACGAGGAGCTTGTCAAGAATTACGATCCGATTGCGCGCGCTCGATCGCGGAGAAGGCAGTTGCCGTCGAGTAGGTAGGTCTTATCATTTCCCAGGGGTCGGGATTGCGGCAGTAATCCCTTCAACGAAGCGCGGACAATTTCGGCGGCGCCAGACCTTCCCTCAATTGACGATTGCCACTTCCGAATTCCACAGGTACAAGTTCCGTTCCCCGCGATACTACCGCGGTCCTTTGCATCCGCACCAGCCCCCTCCGCCCACCGATCCGTCCTCGCGAGAATTCGTGCCCGGGCCTTTCAGCCTGCCGCGCCTGGAGCAGACGTGGGAGTCGACCATCGCGCCGGACCTCCTAACGCTCAACTACCAGCACGCGCCGCCGGGCATGGAGATTGTGGCCAAGGCGCGCGGCCTGCGACCCTGGGTGGGCGACAACCCGTACTTCAAGAACCGGGTGCCGCGGCCGCCGCGCGGCGGCATGTTCCTGCCGGCCCGCAAGCCCATCACGTTCCGCAACGTGCCCCGGCTGCGCGAGATTACGGTGCACTCGATGGTCGGGCAGGCCATGGAGGACAGCGGCTACCTGCACGTGGCCGGCATGGCGGTCCAGGCCATCACGAACAAGCGGGCACAGGTGCACGAGGCCAAGGAGAGCGTCCAGAACTGGGGCGTCAAGAAGGGCCGGCCCGTGTCGGTCACGGTGGACCTCCAGGGCGAGGATATGTATCATTTCCTGGCCAAGGTTGTCGAGGTCGTGTTCCCGCGCATCAGGGATTTCAAGGGGATCAAGGGCACGTCGGGGGATAGCTATGGGAATATCACGTTTGGCTTGACTCCCGAGGAGGTGGCCATGTTCCCGGAGATTGAAGTCAACTATGATATGTAAGTGCTTGGCAATTTTGGTCTGTTGCATATTACGATTGAATGAGGGTTGCTGACTATGATGATAATCAGGTATCCGGCCAAGATGATTCCGGGTGCCCACGTCACCATCAAGACTTCGGCTGTCACAGACAGGGATGCGAGGATGTTGTTACGATCCATGGGAGTGCCGTTTTATGGTAAACTCGTGGACTGATCTCTCTCTGCTAGTGGCACAGTGTACAATACTGTCTCATCGTATGTATAAAACCATATAGACGTGTCGCTGCATTATCATGTGTCAACGCACACTAAAACCAAGCCTCAAGAATTCCATTAGAGCGTTTGCTGCGGTGAGAGCTTCCTCGTGCTCATGGAACTCAGTCCATTATCTTAGCATGTTTAATTATTGGTATGGTTATTTTGAGCTTAATCGATATGGCTTTTTGATGGGTTACTTGGACCTAGCTAGAGCTAGGTGTTGTGAATCAGGAGGTCTAAAAACCCTTAGCTGACTCTCCAAATTTAATAGTCACTCTAATGGCAGGGCTAACGAAACTTAGAACAAGGTCCAATAGCACCAGACATCCTCAATACACTCAAACCTTCACCATCATAGCGTGCAGCGGGACAAGTGATAACATACCCTGCTCTTCAAGCAGTTGATAATATATAGAACATAGTTTCACGCCCACTACGTAAAACAGAGGTAATCTCCAGCTGGCCAGGAGGCTTATTGTAACAGCCTCATCTGCCGGAGTGGCTGAACTGACACCCGACTGTGCAACTCATCTCAACCCTACTCTCCTTAGCGTCCATAAGTAATCCAGACCGGGCTTAGCGTCCACGTGACTCCGGTCGCGACCGCGTTTGGTGGGAGGCTGCATTACCGCGACGGCCCGCGGCAGCAGGACTCAAGAACTGTCGGTTCAGGGATTCGTTGGCCCGTTTGAGACATCCAGAGGCGTCGCGAGGCTTTCTAGTTCCAAGTTTGCGTGCGGGCGAGCGGGATCGCCTTGCAGAAGGCGTGCAAGGCGCGTCGAGGGGCGGGTGATCTTTTTGGCCACTGGCGCGTCTCCCGCGGGCTAAGTCGGCACCCAGCCGTCTCGTCCCAGGGGTGCCCTCCGGCCGAGTGAACCTGCACCATCCACCCCCTCCAGTAGCTGATTGACTGCATGCGCCTTTCCCAACCTACGCCTCACCCCTCTTTTGGCTTTCCAGCAGCTCGTGCTTCCCGGTGCTGCCGGCTGCCTGCAGAGCCTACGTGTCACTGCGTTCGTGATTGCAGTTCGCACCTGACGCTCACCATGGGCCGACCGGCGAAGCCTAACCTCTCGGCGGCCTCTTCAAGTAAGGAAAATCGTGCCCTCTGCCCCCGCCCCATTTCTGCCGTGGCCCTTTTGGCCGCCGATGCTGGCTGCTGCCTAGCAGGTTCTTAGGCGGCCTCATTACATTCTTTCTTCGTGTTTGCCTCCGAAACCTTTCCACTTACACTCAGCTTCTCCACCACAGCCCCCAAGGCATCATCGCCTGCAAGACGTTCGACGCGGCTTTCGGCCGGAGTTACGCGCTCGGCCAACCGTCCGAGTCGCCTGCGTAATTCCAAGGTCGTTGACGACAGCTGTGACGACGACAGGTTGAGCGAGCCGGAAAGCGTGGAACCGCGTCCCAGACCCGCCGTCTCCAAGCAACCACCCAGGACTTCCAGACAATTTGCCGGCGTGATCATCGACAACAGCGGCTCATCCAAGGCGTCGCCTACCACAAGCATTGCCTCTAGGACCCGTAGGGGTAACAAGGCCTGGGACTCGGCTTCTTCGCTCGAAATCGGAGCCATGTCTACCCGCGATAACTCGGCCGATTACGAAACGCCTGCCACGAGCGCCTCGATAACGCCGGCGACCGGCGGCAGCGAGAAGCATCGCCCGAATTTTGGCTCCATGTCCTTGTCCGAGTCGTTGGCAAACAACACCAAGAGGAAGCGGCAGACCAACGGTTACCATGTTGACGACGATGACACCCTAGGCGACGAGGAGCTCGCGCGCCGTCTGCAAGAAGAAGAATACCAGGATGTCGGCGCCAAGCGTCCCAAGATGAACTCGAGTGCCTCCAAGAAGAATGACTTCGACGTGCCTGACTCTGAATTGGATGAGGAAGAAGACGACGAAGAGGACAAAGCTAGTACTTTGCTCGACAAGGCCAAGTCAAAAAAGCATAAACAGCCCGCGAAGCGGGGCAAGCGTGAAGCGATTGTGCTCGATCCAGACGTTGACATGGACGTCCTCCTCAGCGACGGGTCCGAATTTGAGGAATCCGATGATGATGATGATCTCTCTTCCGCTGAATCCGATGAGGCGGAGTTTATTGAGGGACGTTCCGGTACTAAGCGTCGTTCCAATGGTGGAAGTGCTTTGCCCGCTCGCCCAGCGCCCGCAACGTACACCATTGATGATGCTCGGGCCCGTGAGGATCTCAATGTGATTGTCGCCTCACGAATGGCCGCGGACTATCGGGATAACGGCTACGAGTGGGATCCTGTTGCGCGTCGGAAGAAGCGCGAGCGTATTAAGCTTGAAACTGCCCACCCGGGATTGAATTCGATGTGGGACGATCTCGAAAAGGTGCCCATCATTCCCACGGAGAAGGCCAAGCAACCCGCATCCATCTCCCGCAAGCTCAAGGGATTCCAGCTTGAGGGTCTCAATTGGATGATTAAGCAGGAAAAAACGCAGTACAAGGGCGGCCTTCTCGGTGACGAGATGGGCATGGGCAAGACGATCCAGGCCGTGTCTCTCATCATGTCAGACTATCCCGCGAAGAACCCGACTCTGGTTGTTGTGCCTCCTGTGGCGTTGATGCAGTGGTCGAACGAGATCGGTGAATATACGGACGGCAAGCTCAAGGTGCTTGTTTACCACTCGACAAACACGAAAACGAAGAAGATGACTGTGAAGGAACTAAAGAAGTTTGACGTTATCATGGTCTCTTACAACAGCTTGGAATCCTTGCACCGCAAGGAAACGAAAGGATGGAGCCGAGGCGAAGATCTCGTTAAGGAAATGTCGCCGCTACATGCCATTCACTTCCATCGCTTGATTCTTGACGAGGCGCATAGCATCAAGCAGCGCACAACTGGTGTTGCAAAGGCCTGCTTTGCTCTGAAAGGCACGTACAAGTGGTGCTTATCTGGAACGCCAGTGCAGAACCGCATCGGCGAATTTTTCTCGCTCATTAGGTTCCTCGGTATTCGGCCTTTTGCAGATTATTTCTGCAAGCGCTGCAAGTGCGCCCAGATCCACTGGTCTTTGGACAAGGACTACCGTTGCAGCTACTGCAAACATAGTGGCTCAGAACACGTGTCGGTGTTTAACCAGGAGCTCCTTAACCCCATCACTGGATACGATGCCGAAGCTCGTGAAGAAGCCCTGGACAAGCTGCATTTGATCACGTCGCGGATCATGCTGCGCCGTGTCAAGCGCGATCACACGTCTTCAATGGTAAGTCGCGCCATGCATATCTTTGGACTCGAGATCTAATGCTGAAACCCCACCAGGAACTCCCGGCCAAAGAGATTGTCTTGCGCAATGAATTCTTCGGCGAGATTGAACGCGACTTCTCGAGCAGCATCATGACGAACAGCTCACGCCAATTCGACACCTACGTTTCTCGCGGTGTGATGCTTAACAACTATGCCAACATTTTCGGTCTCATCATGCAGATGCGCCAGGTTGCTGATCATCCGGACCTTCTCCTCAAGAAGCACGCCGAAGACGGTCAAAACGTGCTCGTCTGCAACATTTGCGACGAGCCGGCCGAAGGTGCGATCCGTTCGCGCTGCAAGCACGAGTTCTGCCGCTCGTGCGTTCTGAGCTACGTCGAGACGTGCGAAGGCAATGACAGTTCGGCCGACTGCCCTCGCTGCCACATCGCGCTCGAGATTGACTTGGACCAGCCAGACATCGAGCAGGACACGGATCTCGTACACTCCAACTCCATCATCAACCGCATCAAGATGGAGAACTGGACGTCGTCGACCAAGATTGAAATGCTCATCTACGATCTGTTCCAGCTGCGCTCCAAGAAGCAGACGCTCAAGTCCATCGTCTTCAGCCAGTTCACCAGCATGCTGCAGCTCATCGAGTGGCGCCTGCGCCGCGCGGGCTTCAATACGGTCATGTTGGACGGGAGCATGAGCCCCGCGCAGCGCCAGAAGAGCATCGAATACTTCATGAACAACGCCGACGTCGAGGTCTTCCTGGTCAGCCTCAAGGCTGGCGGTGTGGCGCTCAATCTGACGGAGGCGAGCCGCGTGTTTATTGTTGATCCGTAAGTCCGGCCCATCTGCTAGTCATAAAGTATCGCGGACCATCATTTCAATTCCAATTCTAACAATAAGACAAACAGGTGGTGGAATCCAGCAGCGGAGTGGCAGAGCGCGGACCGCTGCCACCGCATCGGCCAGAAGCGTCCTTGCGTCATCACCCGTCTATGCATCGAGGACTCGGTCGAGAGCCGCATGGTAATGCTGCAGGAGAAGAAGGCCAACATGATCAACAGCACCATCAACCACGACAAGGTGGCTATGGACAAGCTCAGCCCCGAGGACCTTCAGTTCCTCTTCCGCGGCACTTAAATGCGGGCAATTCATTTTGCTCCGCGTCGGTGCTGGGTTCGGGCTGCGGCTTCAATGCTAAAAACCAAAAGCGTATACTTGTACGAGTTTTGTGTGGTATCATATACGGAAGCATCAAGCTTAGAGCAGCCAAGTCCTCGATGCATTTCCAAGGCAGTGCTCTTTTTTTTTCCTTTCCTTTCAAGCAAGGCTTTTCTTCAGGCGGCAGCTTTCATTCGACCGGTGAGGAGAGAAAACTCGGTCTAGACTCTTCCATTTCCGGCAATGCAATTACCAGTCTAGAGTAGACACGGGCAGCTGGAGGAGAAAGAAAACGGCGCGGACAGTGCAGGCGTGCTTTAATGGTTTTTCTTTTCTTTTAGCTAGATTCAGGGACAGGAGGCACACAGACAGATTAACTGCTGGCTGCAGATTATCAGATTTGCAGAACCTCTAGGCTTGTCCTTCAAAAGTTCAAGCTAATTCATTCAAGTCATTCCACGTGCTATTCTAGGCATGTCCAAGCGTGACTGCCACAAACACAAGTCAAAAGCCGAGTTTGTTGCTTTTGAAAAATAAATTCCGAGTCATACGAGCAGCGCGCAGGGAATAAGCAAAGTGCGCGCCAGAGCGGACCGGCCCATCCACTCGGCGTCGAGCTTCGCCCTCCGTCAGTCCGCCAACGCCAAGAGAACAGGATGGTTCTGTTAAGAGCCCAGCCGCGCCGCTCCCTCAGGCCAATTCTACACGCCAAACGTGTTCGATGGCGCCCGCCATGCTTCCTCGATAGGATCTGCGCGCCGCTCGCTCTACGCGACACTCTACGACAGCGCGGCCGGATTGCACGCTCGCTCCTCGATACCGGCGCCATTGCCTCCGCCCTTAGCTCGCCACTTCCAGAAAGCTAGCGGCAGCTCCACCAGGCGAGCGATTTGCTTGCGCCGCATTGCGCCGCGCAGTAGTCCAGCTTGTCCAGGTCTGAATGACAGCTGTCCTGTCGAACGCAAGACGCTACATTTCACCTCGACCACATCCCCCCAGTCCACCCACGCGCCGTCCCAACATTCGAGTCGCGACTCCGCGTACCTTCGAGTCCATCACGACGACCCGCTACCTCACACCACCCACCCATAATGGCCGCCGACGACGAGTCTCCGCCGAGAACATACCGCCTCCCCAGCTTGAAAGGCTTCCTTCCGCTCGCCGCGGATGGCGGGGGCCCGGGCTCCGAATCCGCCGGCGGCTCCATGCTGTCGACGCGTGGCCAAGCGCTGCCAGGGCTCATCCAGTCGCTCTCAAGCTCCAATCTTTCGCACTTGCATCACCAGGCGGGAGCGAGGGCGGTGTCACGGAGGCCGAGCTCGATACGGGGCGCGAGCGAAGGCGCGCCGGTGACGAGGGCGAGGGGGCCCTGGGCGAGCGAGGGGGAGCACGGGGACCTGGAGGCGGGGCTGGAGTTCGGGAACGGCGATGTTGGCGGCGCGGAGTCTGAAGGAGGAGGGATAGGAGGGAGGCAGGCGAGCGCGCTGGGGCTGGGCGCGGCGTGGGGCGGCGGCGACAGGGACGACCGGCGCATAAGCATGGGCGCGCAGGTGCTCATGACGCCGCAGATGCGCAGCCAGCGGCTGATCGGGAACAGCAACCCGCGGTACAAGTGGGCGCAGTACTTCAAGACGGACGAGGAGCTGAGCAGGATGAAGAAGCCGATCCGGAAGTACTACGAGCGGAACAACTTCTTAATCCAGCAGTACATCTACATCGATCGGCTGCTCGACTCGTCGATCCCGCACAGCCTGATCCAGGAGTACAATCAGCCGCAGCAAGGCATCGACGTGCCGCCGACTATTGCGGAGGAGTCGAGCAACTCGTCGCCGTCGTCGCCGGAGCTCAATGGCGCGGAGCTGTTCAACACGAGCACCAAGAGCGTGGACAAGACGTCGAGTGCCAACAGCAACAACACGCCTCCCGTCAAGGTCAAGCGCACGCCTCGAAACCTGTACAAAGTGCCCGACGAACAGTCGCCCTTGCTCGGCCAAGTGGAAGGCGACGAGCAGGACGGCGGGGAGGAGGAGGACCTGACCAAGATCCCGCAGTACGACCCGGACGACGAGACGGACTCGCAGGACAACATCGTTAAGGTGGCCATCTACATCAACCTAGCGGCCAACTCGATCCTGCTCGTGCTCAAGATCATCGTCACGGTGCTGACTTCGTCCATTTCGGTACTGGCCTCGCTCGTCGACGCCGCCCTCGACTTCCTCTCCACGGCCATCGTCTGGACCACGACGCGCATGATCTCGCGCCGCGACCAGTACGCGTACCCCGTGGGCCGCCGCCGGCTCGAGCCCATCGGCGTGCTCGTCTTCTCCATCATCATGATCACCTCGTTCGTCCAGGTAGCCATCGAGGGCTTCTCGCGCCTCACGTCTGGCGACGAGACGCTCGTCGAGCTCACCATCCCCGCCGTCGCCATCATGGCCTCCACCGTCGTCGTCAAGTTCCTCTGCTGGCTCTGGTGCCGGTTCATCAAGAACTCGAGCGTGCAGGCGCTCGCGCAGGACGCCATGACGGACGTGGTGTTCAACATTTTCAGCATCATTTTCCCGCTCAGTAAGTCCGGACCGGGCTCCGCTTCGACAAGTTAATCCGGCTCCTGCACATTTGCCGCATCGTTCCATGTCACGATCGGCCAGCTGACAAGACACGCTTCCCCGCAGTCGGCTATTACGCCAACGTTTGGTGGTTCGACCCCGTCGGCGGCATCGCGCTCTCCTTCTACGTCATCGCCAACTGGTCGCGCACCTCGCTCACCCACATCCGCAACCTGTCGGGCGCGGCCGCGTCGGCCGACGAGCGCAACGTGCTGCTCTATCTGACGATGCGCTTCGCCAAGACGATACGCCAGATCCAGGGCCTGCAGGCCTACCACGTCGGCGACAAGCTCAACGTCGAGGTCGACATCGTCCTGGACGAGGGCACCAGCCTGAGGGACAGCCACGATTTGGGCGAGAGCCTGCAGTACGTGCTCGAGAGCGTGCCCATGGTCGATCGGGCGTTTGTGCATCAGGATTACGCGAGCTGGAATTTGCCGAGTCATATGAGGCAGGAGGAGGAGTAGACGTTGTTCTTCCAGTAGCAATAGGGGACGGCGGTGGAGTTCCGGTGCTCGGCTGGTCTGACTTGTGTGATTTGCACTGGTTCCGTGGGGCGGCCCTTTGCTTTGGTCGACTCGTGACTTGTAGATACGTTCATCGGTTCGGAGCGCACGGTGTTGGTACATGGTTGTGGTGGCCTACCTTGGAAACATAGGACACCAGGAATTTAGCTCCTGAATGCGGTGTTTTGGTTTTGTACACATCGGAAGCGAATGCACTTTTGAGCCTAAGCAATCTCCCAACAGGCATAGACTGATGAATGGAGATGCGGGGTTTTGCAGTTTTTCAAAAGCTTGTTATTGATGGCTATCTTATAGCTACTTCCAGCATTAAGTTCCAAGGCGTACTTGAGATACTGAATCCGGCAAGCGCCATTCAGGGGACGAGCATAAATCATTAGCTGTAAACTAATCGGTGGTAACTATAGGAAGCGATTCCCAACAATGGCCTCCTCCGGCACGTAGTGCCGGAGATATAAATTTACGATCAATGCTCCCCCCCCACCTAGTCACCTTTAGCCCTACTCAGGTGGCCGAAGGTTCCATCCGATACAGCCGTGCGTTCATCCCTTTATAGGCGAATAGCTTTCTCCAACCAAACCTTTCCAGTGCTCAAAATATGTCTCCTCTGATAATTTCGACCATTGTAGCTAAACATAACTTTAAAAGAAGCTAAACAGCAGTTAAAGTTACAAGGTAGAAGGTAGATGCTCTATTACGATGCGGAATAGAGCTAAGCCGAGGGAAGTAAGTGGTCAGCATGTCGCTCTGAAAAGTGGAACTCACTCGGATCACGACTCGAAGGCAAGATAGGTCGCGGTACGAATAAAAGAAGCTCGAGTTTCTACGGAAGTTTGGGGCAGGACCCTCTGCATAAAAGATGGTGCCCCGGTCACAAGGTAAGCAGCGCCCTCTCCTAGTCCTACACAAACCACGTGAACGTTCAAAACACATGGGTGCCATTACTTCTATTTAACAACCTACAATTCCCGCACATCATCTCTCTTCACTCGCAAAGCCACAGCACAATTCCGCACCACCGAATCCGAAAACCCATCCAGCCAGTTACACCACCACCAACCAGCCCCCCCCCCCCCCCC
>MU001681.1:642231-728564 GCA_010093515.1 Lineolata rhizophorae | reverse complement strand
CCCCCAAAACCCCCCCACGACCCCCTTTTCATAATCAAGCTCTCAAACTTTTTCTATTCCCTTGGAAGAAAAAGAGCAACCCTGCAAAGAAGCCGGAACTAATTGTACACAACACCCCTAAGCCATAACATGAACCAGGGGAAAGAAAAAAAAAAAGGAAAAAAGAAGCAAATAACCGATCCAGCCTAGCTACGGCTAATTTTTTCTAGAAAAAGGAAAAAGAAAGAAACAAACAACTTCAGAATGGCCATGGAAAATGCTCCCCGAGAAAGCTTCTTTTGCTACGCAGCACACTAACCTCTCTTTCCTCTCTTCGGACACGCACTCTAGCCTCCGACGCAAAAATTACCAAGCAAACCCTCGATAACCACCACCACTCTGTAGCAGGCGATGGATGTCGCCTGTGTCTTGACAACGTGCCTGACCATCCTTCCCTCATCCGACCATAGGCCACGTGCGCGCACGCGCGCATTTGTGCTTGCAAAGGAAAAAGAAAAAGAAAGAAAAAACCAGCTATGCCTTAAAAAAACACAACAGAGAAAAAAAGAAGGGCAGAATAAAAACCATGCTTTGTTGGAAGAAACACCAAAGGAAAAGAACCGCACCAGAGGCGCCCCGTTTTGCCGAAAGACAGGTGTGAGGATTACACTTGCCAACCACGCCACTACCAGCACCTCCCTCGAACCCCTCAGAGAAAAGAAGCCAGCACTGTAACAAGGCACGAAGGCCCTGAACGCGTGATGCCTTCTTCCCCTTTGCGCTCCCCCTTGCCAGAGCACGCGCAAAACTTCGCCCTCAACGCTCACTCTCCCTGCCCTCAACCGACCACAGCTCCCAAGGTCCTACTAATCTTACACCCCCCCACCCATGCCCAGATCCCCCTCGGCGTCCGCAATCGCCAACCTCTGCTTGATCGTCTTCGCCTTCTTCGACAAGCCGGCACCGCCCTTCTTCCTGCCTTTGGTTGGGCCCCCCTCGGCCGTCGACACGGGCGTCGCCGCGCCCGACGGCTTGGCGCTGTTGTCGTCGAAGTGGCCCTCGCCTATGGTGACAGAAAAGCCGCATTAGCATCTTCCCTCTTGCGCCGAGTTGAACCAAAATAGGCAGATATAAAAAGAAAAATTAAAAAAAAAGAACTCACCCTCGTGATACATATCATCCAAATTGACATCGGCCTTCTTCCTCCCGCCACCGCCACCACCACCAGCCGCCTTCCTCTTCCTGCCCCCCTGCGGCGCGTTCTTCTCCTGCTCCGCCATCTCGGCCTCCTTCCGCTCGATGGCCGCCGCCTGGTCGTCGTCGGCGAGCCAGAGCGCGATGTCCTTGGTCCTGTTCTCGCGCGAGCGCGTGTTGAAGTCGACCTGGGCGCCCGCCCCGCCCTGGATGACGACGCGCTGCACCTCCTCCTTCTGCAGCGCCCGCTTGCGGATCCGCTCCTCGATGGTGCCCCGCGTGATGAGCCGGTACACCGTCACCTGGCGCGTCTGGCCGAGGCGGTGCGCCCGGTCCATGGCCTGGCTGTCGATGGTCGGGTTCCAGTCCGAGTCGTAGAAGATGACCGTGTCGGCGCTCGTCAGGTTGATGCCGAGCCCGCCGGCGCGCGTCGACAGCAGGAACACGAAGATCTCGGGCCGCGTCTGGAAGTCCGCGACCGTGTCGCGCCGGTCCTCCAGCTTCGTCGACCCATCTAGTCGGCAGTACTTGTAGTTGCGGTACGTCAGGTACTCCTCCATCAGGTCGATCATGCGCGTCATCTGGAAGTAGAGCAGGACCCGATGCCCGCCTTCCTTGAGCTGTTTGAGCAGCGCATCCAGCTGCGCCAGCTTGCCCGAGTCCGTCACGAAGCGCCGCATCGACGGCACCCGGATGTGGTTGTAGCGTGATTTGAGCTGGCCGGGCGGCGGCAGCATCCCCGTCACGGCTAGCGTGGCCGGGTCCAGCTTAGCCTCTAGAATCGCCTCCTCCATCTGCTCCGACATGCCGAAGAGCGCCCGACGCATCCCGCGGTTGAACAGAATGTTCTCCTTCTCGAAGTTGTGGCGCTGGTCCGAGCAGAACAGCTCGATAGGCGGCGCCGAAGCGGCTGGCGCGGCCGCGGCCTCGAGTATGTGGAGCCCCGTCTCTTCGTACGCGGTGCTCGCGACATTGTAGAGCTCGCGCATGCGTCCCTCGGTCGCGATCTCAGCAGGCGGACGACGGTTGTTGCTGCATTCGACAATGTTGAACATAGCGTGAACGGGACATTCGATGCCGTCCTCGGCGTCATACGCGATCTTGCGCAAACCGAATTCCTGCTCCCTCTGGCGGATTTGGACGGCCCGCTGGAACGCATCGGTACGGCCCGCCGCGGACGCCTCGCTGGCCGAGTGATCGACAAACCGCAGGAACGAGAAGGTGCCATCCTTGTTGGAGCTCTCGAGGACGTTGTCGGCAGACCAGATGTTCATGAGGTGATCCAAGTACTTCGACTTCGTGCCCGCGGTCGGATTGTTCGGGCCTGGGACGCTCAGCCTCCCGCCCTCGCTGTAGACGAGACGAGGCAGGCGATACTCGATGAGGTTCCGCACCGAGTAGGCGAGATTGACGTTCTGGCCCTCCCTCAGGAACGACGCCGTCTCGGCAAAGTACGCAAACGACAAGGGAGAAGTCGTGTCGGCGCGCTCGAAGAGGTCCGGGTGGTTGCACACCTTGCGGAACTGCATGACGAGGTTCATGAGCGTGGCGCTGTCTTGGTCGTCTCCCAGCGCCGCCTTCTCGATGAGGTCCATGATGCTGATCTTGTTGCGCAGCGTGCTGTAGTAGCTGCGCTGCCGGTACGTCAGCTCGCAGAAGACGTCCTTCTCTACCTTGTCGCCCAGCTCCTTCTGCACGTGTTTCTTGATGCGGCGCAGCATGAAAGGCTTCAGGATCATGTGCAGGCGCTTGAGCTGGTCCTCATTGAGCTTCGTGTTGCTCTGCGCGTGGCTCTCGATGTCCTTGGAGAACCAGTCGCTGAACTCGTCGTGCGAGTCGAACAAACTAGGCATGATGAAGTGGAGCAGAGCCCAGAGTTCCTGCATGTTATTTTGGATCGGCGTGCCGGTGAGTAGAAGCCGGTTGCGGCAGTGGAACCCAAGCAGACTCTTCCAGCGGGAGCTCTGCGACGACTTGATGGCCTGAGCCTCATCCAGAATCATGTACTGCCAACGAAGCTTCTGGAAGTAGGACGCATCTTGCACGACGAGCTGGTACGACGTGACCAACACATGGAACGACGAGTCCTTTTGATACGTGATGTGCTTGCGGTCCCAGAACTTGCGCAGAATCTTGCGATCCTTGGCGCCGCCCCAGTAAGGAAGCACCTTGAACTCCGGCACGAACCTCCGAATTTCTTGCTCCCAGTTGTGCAGAGTTGAAGACGGTGCGATGACCAAGAACGGGCCCCAGACGTCGTAAGTCTCCGCCAGATAGGCCATGACGGAGATGGACTGCACCGTCTTGCCGAGACCCATCTCGTCGGCGAGAATACCGTTGATGCCTTGCTCGTACAAGTTGACGAGCCAGTTCAGCCCCTTCAGCTGGTACTCCTTGAGCTGGCACGCCAGCATCTTGGGCTGCGCCACGTCCATGCTCTGCAAGCTGGTCGGGTTCTGGAAGTTCATCTCGCCATCGTCGAAGTTGGCCTGGTCGTCTTCCTCGTCACTGCCCTTGTTGAAGGCCCGCGCGCGATCCTGGGCCTCCTGGACCGCGATCTGCGCGTTTGCCATGGCAGCCTGCCGCAACGCCGTTTCGTCCTCGGCGTCGAAATCCAGCGAGTCGAAATCGGTGACCTTGGTGGCGCCCTTGGCAACGCTCTCCGGAAGCGACACGGTATGCGCGTTCCGGTCGCCGTGCTGGACCGTCTCGTCCGTGGCCTCGACGTCGTCGGTGGAGCGTTCCACCTCGTGCGTCTTGACCTTCTTGCCGATGAAATGGGAGTAGAGCTCCGTTTGGGAGATGAGGAAGTTGAGCTTGCGCTTCTGGCGGTTCGCCTCGCGGTCGGCCTCGGCCTTCCGAGCGTTCTCGAGCTCCTGCTTCTCGGCCAGCTTGCGCTGGTCGCGCTCTTCGCGCTCGTTCCTCTTCCAGAAGGACAGCATCTCCCTCATGCTCCGCTTGGCTCGGGCCTGCGTGTCCTTGGTGCTCTTGTTGGTCCGGAGCTGCCACCTACGCGCTTCCTTGGACGCCAACTGCGCCGTCTTGCGCAGGTTGGACTGTCTCGTGCTGAGCGAGAGCTCCTTGATGCGCCAAACCTTGGGCACATCCTTCCTCGCGAGGTCCTTGAAGATCTGGCCGTATAGCTGTTCGTACGCCTCCGAGACGAACTTCTCGCGTTCCTGCGGAGGCGGCGGGGCAGGCGGCGTCGTCACTTCCTCGGCCACGCTGGTCTCACGGAGCGACTTGAGCCGGGCTTCCTCCTTGGGCGCGATGATGGGCAATTCGTCGCCACGTTCCAGAGCGGCCTGGGCGGCGGCGGCCTGGTCCTTCTCGGCCTGCTTCTGTTCCTTGGACTTCCTAGGCCTTGCGACGGCCCTGCCCTTCTTCTTGCCTTCTTTGGCGGTATCCTCCGTCATCTGGAACGTCGTCATCGTGCCGCCCTCCATGTTGGGGCCGTGCGGGGTGACCTCGCGAATTTCCGGGCTGGGCGCCGTGCCGTGGAGGAGGGAGGTCGTCGTCTTGGCCTTCTTCTCGGCCTTCTGCATCTCCCGGACATACTTGGCCCTCTCCTCTTCGTTTTCGGTCTTCTGAGCCTTCTGCCACGCTTCGTCGCGCTTCTGGAGCTCTTGAGCAATGGTACGCTCACGCCGACGCTTACGCTGCATGTCCTTCTTCCTCTCCTTCTCATCCGCAATCTCCTGTCGTTGCACTTCGCCCCACGCGTCGGCCTCGTGTTCCTTGAAGTATTTGACCCGAGCGACGGCGGCGTGGCTGTCGAAGACGTCGTGAAGCCTCTTGAGCTGGACCGTTCTGCGGCGCTGTTGGTGAAGAGTTAGTCAAGCGCCCGGAAAAACTCTCGTCGAAAGCGTGAACATACCTTGCGCTTCTCGTTCTCGGCGTCGGCCACTTCATGAAGCCGCTTGCGGGCACGACGGCGGTACTCCTGCCAAAAATCCTCCCAGCCCGGAGCGCCAATGTCGCCGTGATCCATGTTGTCGATCCTCGCCATCTCGGCTTCCACTGCCTTCTCATCGGCCTCTAGCAGAGGCGCGTGGGTGTACATGATAGACGGCGCCGGGGGCGGAGGCGGAGGGTGCGGGTGCGAGTGCGAGTGCGAGTTGGAATCACCGTTCAACGTGACGCGTTCGCGTTCGCGTTCGGGTGAGCGGCGTGTGGGAGGAGGAGCAGCGGCGTCGAGAGAAGAGAGCGCCATGGGCGATGGGGCGGCTTCTTCTTTGACGGCGAAGGAGTTGGTGGTTGTGGCTGTTGTGGTGGTGATGGTGGTGGCGGCGGCGGCGGCAGCTGTGCCGCGAGGCTCACGCGAAGGTGGACGCGGGTGGCTGGCCGTCGACGGCCGCTCATGGTCCGATCCGGAGACGATGTTTGACAGCGACATGGGGTCCGCTGCACGGCTCGGAGTCTGCTGTGAAAGAGAAGAGAGGAAAAAAGAAAGGATATAAGGTTAGCTCTTGAAGGTCGACGTGACGCACGTGCAAGCAAAAAAATATATATATATACATGTGGAAGAAGCTTGCTTCGCACGACGTACCTCTTGCGACGGCTTCCGGTCATGGCCGGACGATGATGCAGGCATGGCCGACCGGCTGTTGAAGCTGTTGTACAGCTTGGGCGAGACGGGTGAATGTGTCAGGTGGTCGGCGCGGTTGGGCGGCGGCGGAGGGGGGTGCGAAGGAGTTTGCTGGACGGGCGAGTGGTGGTGATGTGGAAACGCGGTGGCGACGGGCGAGTGGTAAGGCGGGTCGTAGCTGGCGCGGTCGGCGGGGCGGCCGTCGGAGTAACTGTTGTACGGCTCGCGGCTCTGGTGCGGATGGCGAGGCGTCAGCGCTGTGAAGGCCCGGCTCGGCGAGCGACGAGGCGCGAAGAAGGGGCTGGTTCCACGCTTGGGGGCCCGCGCCCAATAGGAAGCGAGGCGAGCAACAATCGACGATGGATGCCGAAAGCGCTCGACAAAGAGGAGATTCTGGGGGAGGCGCGGCAGACAAAACGAAAGAAAGAAAAAAAAAAAAAAAAAAAACACAAAAGGGGAAAACGTACATGAGCCCGATACGGCGGCTGGTATCGCGTGCTGCTGCTGCCGCTGCTCCTCACCACGGGTGCATCGCCGTGATCCTGGGTCGGGTCGTAGTACTTGCTGACAGGGGCCTGCTGCTCTCGCGGCGGGTAAAGAGCCGAAGCTATCGGCGGCAGGGCCGCGTTGGACGGCGACGTTGGCGGGTTGCGGGCTGGCGGAGGCGCGGCCGCGTAATGAGGCGGCGGCAGCGGCTGTGGCGGCGACGGGTGGGAGTGCGGGTGATGGTGGTGGTGAGGCGGAGGTGGAGGAGGAGGAGGAGGAGGAGGAGGAGGAGGATGTTGCAGCGGCGGCGGCGGCGGCGGAGGGTGGTGATGGGGCGGGTTGTGGTGCGTGGGCGAGTAGCTGAAGGGAGCTGGCGCAGGAGGCGACCGCTGCGCGCCGAAGGCAGGGTGTTGCTCGCCCGCCATGGTGTGTGTCGGCTCGCGACGAGACGGGCCAGAGCCCGCCCGGTGCTGCGCGTGCGCGCGACAGGCGAGCGAGGCGGCGGCGCTGGCGGGCGAGAGCTGCGGCGGCCGGCCTGCGGGCCAGTCTCTCGTCGCCTGTCTCTTGTCTCTTCTTCGTCAACGCACCCCCCGTCAGGCGCGCCGGAGGCCGGGCGCGCGAGCCGGGCGCGACTGAGCTCGCGCGGTCGCGATGGCGGCGGCTAAGGCTGGGGTGGGCGGCGGGCGGCGGGCCGAGCGCAAGGCTGGCGTGACGGACGAGAGCGCGACGACGCGCGAGCGACCATCTGCCAGAGACGCAGCCGAGGGCGGAGAGACGGGGCGATGGGAGAGGCCCGGGCGGGCGAGACGTGGGAGGGGACTGGGGGCGGGAGATGGAGAGCGAGTGAGAGGGAGAGAGGGAGAGAGGCAGATTGGGAAATTGGGAACGGGGAAGAGGAAAGCGGCGGCGGGGGACGGAGCGCCGACGACGACGACACGACGACTTTTTGGGCCGTGGCGAGGATTGCTGGCGGGCTGGTCAGCTACACGCCCGCGCAGCGTGCTGGAGCCGGCGGCGAATCGGGCGGTGGTGCGCGATGGCCCGGCGAGAGGACCAGGCGCCGCGCCAGGAGCTCCCCTTCCCACCGCTCACCCGAGCAATATTCGGCTTCCTCGCCCTTCCCTTGCATGCGGCAGAGGTCAATTGCAGCTCTGCGGAGCCTTTGCGCGGAGACATCGCGGCTGGCCCTCGGGCGATGCTGCCGGTTTGCAATTTGCGCCGCGTCGTAGTCGCCGGATGCACATGCGCGTGGTAGTATGCACGTATGTATATCCAGGCGCCTCCCTCCCTCGCTACCTACTTGCTACGTCGATGCCTCCCCTCAGCACCACGGCCTCTGGTCTGCTTCCTGCCAAGACCCGGCCGATGCATCGTCCCCGCGGTTGCTTTCTTCAAAATTGCCTGTTCCGGCGTGCGACCACGCTGCGCCGGGGGACGTGCGAAGCGAAGGCCTGCCTCCTGGCCTGACCGCGCCCCCGTGTGGACGTGTTCTGCGCACGCAGCAGGAGACGCAGCGCTTTGTCTCTCCACCAGGCGGGATCCAGCGCGCGCGAGCCGCGGGCCCGAGGCGGCCAGCAGCGCCGCGTCCCGAACTGCCGCTGAGCCGCCCCGTGATGCGCCGGCCGGCCCGCGCCGCCTTCCATTGGCTCGCTTCACCAAGCTCTCCCATTGGATGGCTGCAGCAGGGATCTTGATCTTGATCTCGACCTTGATCTGATAACCTCCAACCATCGCCAGCTCGCGAAATTTTTGCCGTCAAATCGCTCGTGCCTTACACTCTCGGCACCACCCCCTTTTTTTCCCCTTCTGACTTTCCTATACCCTGACCATGTCGGCCGTCTATAAGTCGCTGTCGAAACCTGCCGGCGCCAAAGCCGAGCATGCCTCCGAGGGCTCCTCCAAGAACCGGCAGCGGGTCTTGATCCTCACCTCGCGCGGCGTGACATACCGGTGCGCATAGCAACCTCTGTCCCTTCTTTTGAGAAAAAGAAGAAGAAGAAGAAGAAGAAGAAGAAGAAAAGGAGTCAATAACGCTAACGTTGCCCTCCGCCCAGCCACCGCCACCTCCTCAACGACCTGCACGCGCTCCTCCCGCACTCGCGCAAGGACTCCAAGCTCGACACCAAGACGAAGCTGCACCAGCTCAACGAGCTCGCCGACCTGTACAACTGCAACAACGTGCTCTTCCTCGAGGCGCGCAAGGGGCGGGACCTGTACGCCTGGGTGGCCAAGCCGCCCAACGGGCCCACGGCCAAGCTGCACCTGCAGAACCTGCACACCATGGACGAGCTGCACTTCCCGGGCAACTGCCTGCGCGGCAGCCGGCCCGTCCTGTCCTTCGACGCCGCCTTCGACGCCGTGCCCCACACCCGCCTGCTCAAGGAGCTCCTGCTGCACGTCTTCGCCGTGCCCAGGGCCGCCCGCAAGAGCAAGCCCTTCGTCGACCACGTCATGGCCTTCGCCCTCGCCGACGGCCGCGTCTGGGTCCGCTGCTACCAGATCGGCGAGACCGAGGACGGCGCCTCCAAGGGCGCGGCCCCCCGCGACACCGACATCAGCCTCGTCGAGATCGGGCCCCGCTTCGTCCTCACCCCCATCGTCATCCTCGAGGGCAGCTTCGGCGGGCCCGTCATCTACGAGAACAAGGAGTTCGTGTCGCCGAACCAGGTGCGGGCCGAGCTGCGCCGCCGGCGCGCCGGCGGCTTCGCCCGCCGGAGCGAGCGGGAGAAAGAGGGCGAGGTCAAGAGGGCGGAGCTCGGGCTGAAGACGCAGGGCGCCCGGAAGAAGCGGAGGGACGCGTTGGATGAGAAGGTGCTGTTTGCGTAGGGATAGGGTCGTCGGGGGGGGGGGTTTTGTTGGGTCTTGTGGTTTGGGCTTCCTGTCTTGTTCTAGGAGCACCTCGCCGAGAGGGAAAAGGCGTCTTAAATGAGGAGAAATGATTTCATGTTTGCAGGCGCGGTTTTTTGCTCTTCTATTTCCCCCCTTCCACAACCTACGTTTTTCTGCAGCTACTAGATGCAGTGGTTGTAATCCGACGTTGTTTTTCATCATATCCAAAAAAAAAAAAAAGGAAAGCGCCGCATGAACCTGCCCAGCGGACCCATCAAACCCAGAAATCATACATCTACTTGATCCTAGTCCTATTATCCTCGGCGATGCTCATAACCCTCAGCCGTCTTCGAAACTCTCTCCCCAAGCAATCATCCTCATCCTCATCCTTGCACTGCGGGTCCAGTGGAAACGTCGTCGGCACGGCACGCTCGAGCTCGGCATCGGCCGGCGCCGCGGCGTCGGGCTCTCGCGGCGCCACCACCACCGTCGCCGTCGCCGGCGGCCTCGTCATCTCCGCCGTCAGGCGGCGGGCAAAGTCGGGCGTGACGGCGCCTTCGATGGCCACGTCGCGCACGCCGCGCAGCTGCAGCAGCGGCTCCAGCACCGCCTGCGTCAGGCGCGTGTTCGTGCTCTTGGCCGCGTTGCCGTCGACCAGCCGGACCCGGACCCTGTGCAGGCCGGCGCCTCCCGGCCGGGCTCGCGCTCGCGCTCCCGCTCGCGCTCCCGCTCGCACTCCTCCTTGCCCCTCGGTGGCAGCGCCGTCGCCGCCGCCGCCGCCAATCACGGCCGCCAGCCTCTGCACCTGGGCCCGCAGGCCGGCGATCAGGCCCCTGCCGCCGCAGTTGTACTTGGTCATGCCGATGTAGTCGTCGACGAGGGTGACGTTGATGATGAAGTTGCGCATGCGGGCGACGTTGGCGGGCGAGAAGTGGGCGGGGAAGGCGTAGGCGCGGTTGGGGGCGAGGCGCTGGCGCGGCAGCACCCACCGGTACCGGAACCGGATCCCGTCGTAGGCCACGTCCAGCACGAAGTAGTTGGCCCCGTACAGCAGGTCCAGCCCCTCGCCGCTCAGCTGCCGGTTCACCCCCAGCAGCGACGTGTGGCCCCGCGCCCACGCGTGACCCCGGAACGACGCCGTCCGCGTCGGCAGCGTCCGCGGCAGGATGTAGCTGTAGATCTCGCGCCGGAGCTCCAGCGGGAGCCGGAGGAGCGGCGACACGGCCGCGGGCGGCGCGTCGCCTCTCGCGCTCTTGGTCACGCACGAGGGGCTCGTCGCCGTGCCGGTGGTCGTGGCGCCGGAGGAGGGGGGGAGGAAGGACGACGACGACGACGACGACGAGGCGGGAGCGATCGTGCCATCTGTGCCGTGGAAGGGAGCGGTTGTCGCAGTGGTGCTGGCGCTGGCGGGTCGCGGACGATCCATCGGGGGAAAGGGAGGGAGCTGCGTTGGTGCTATGTGCGAGCGCTGCGGGCGGGACGGTGGCGCGTGGGCAGAGGACTAGGTGTCGCGGCACGCTGCGCCGCAGACATGGTGAGTTCGCCCGAGAGAGGGAGAGAGCGAAGGGGGATGAAATCGGCGCGACGAGTGAAGCCCCAGTGTGTGCGCGCGGCGGCGTCGAGCTCCGAGAGCGGGACTCGACTAGCGGCGCCGGGCCGGGGTTGGCGCTGGCCTTGGCGCCGGACAGTCATCTCCGTGCTCCCCTATCCGCGCCCATCCTCGCTCTCGCGCGCTCACTCCTTCTCCTCTCCTCCTCCATCCGCCATCATGATAGCAACCGCCGTCTCCAGCCTCGCCGGGCTGGTCGTTGCTCCACACAACACTCTCATTGCCAACAATGACATCCCCCTTTTCCTTGGAGGCCCCAACGCTGGGGTGGCTGATATTTGAGGCACGAGAGCTTGCCCTTCTGGACTGTCCGGGAATCGGAGTCTGAAGGGCCTTTTCTTCCTGTTATCAACAGAACAACACTGTCTCTTTCTCAAAGTTACGACTTTCAACCACCTTCGTCGCTGGAGGCTGTCCCGAAGACTATAGACTTCAGATTTCGCAATTTTGACTCCTAGACAAAGCTCGAGAACAAGATACGGAGATTTTGGTTACCATCACACGGACTAGAAGAAAAGAAGAAGATTTTCGATTCTTACCTTTACACGCAATTAGACCCTTCCACCACGCGCAAACCAACAACCAGTCTCGGGACGCAAGCGAGCGCCTACTCCCACTACCTTGGTTTTGTCGACAAACAACCCCCCCAAGCCTTGAATCCCCCCTAATCAATCGCCTAAGATGCTTGACCTCCTCGCCACCGAGATTGTCACCCACGTCTTCCACTCCCTGGACTCGGTCCCCGACGTGCTCGCCCTGGCCGGCACCTGCCGCCGCTTCCATACAATCTATACGTCGCCCTCGCAAAAGCTCAAGATCCTGCAGTCGGCGGCGGAATCGCAATTCGGACCCCTGGACGACCTGACGCAGCTGCTCACGCAAAATGCTTCGCAGCCGGCGCACGTCCGGCGCGACGTGCCCTTCTCGCTGGCGCTGCTGGCGCAGATGGTGCGGGCGGGCCGCGTGGCCAACGCGTGGGCGGACCTGTACCCGTTCAAGAAGTGGAAGGCCAACTACGAGGACCGGCGGCTGCTGACTCCTGCGGAGCGACGGCGGCTGCGGCGCGCGCTGTACCGGCTCTGGCTGTACGCGCGGGCCTTCCACAACGGGGCGCACCCGCGCGAGGCGCGCATGCTGCGGCCCGTGGTGCTGCGCCGCGCCGAACTGCTGCGCAACTGGAGCACGGCCGAGCTGGCCGACATCGCCGACGTGCACGCGGTGCTGCGCGACGTGGTGCACAGCAACGTGTGCCCGTCCAACGGGACCATCGCCCGCAAGTTCCGCAAGCGCTTCCCGGACCCCGACGGCGCCGCCGCCGTCGCCGCCTCGTCCCAGCTGCTCTTCAACATCCATCTCAACTACCCGCCCGAGCCCGGGCCCGGGCCCGTCGCCCCGGCCTCGTCCGTCTTTCACAACCCCAACGCTCTCGCCAACCACTACCACGCGACGCTGCCCGCCCACGCCGTCGCCGCCAAGTCGCGCGCGTCCAAATTCCGCGCCTCGCCGTTCCACGAGCCCGGCGCCGAGGGCTGGGGCGACGACATCCCCCACTACTACGTCGTCGAGGACATGATGAAGCTGGACCCGGAGCAGATCCTCTGGCTCAAGGAGAACGCGCCCCGCAAGGTCCAGGTCGAGCGCTACGTGCGCGCCCTCGGTGACTGGTTCGAGAACAACGGCGAGACGTGGGGCCAGACGCTCGAGTGGGTGCTGGATGAGCGCGGCGAGGACGTGGCCGATGTGCTGGCAGCTGTGGCGGAGGGTGAGGCCGGCGTGGCGTTGGTGGATGAGTGATGTTGGAGAATGGCGGATCGGGGGATGAGAGTAAGGGAGTGCGAGGAGTGCGTTCGTTTGTTGTTGAGCTTTTTTTTTTTTGGTCGTTTTAATTGTTTTGTAAGACGTAGTTTGTGATGTTTTTGAAATGCAATGGCTGTTTTAAGTGTCCCACTCTAGTGACTGTATTCACTTTTTATAGTTACGCATGTGTAGGGACCGTGTAGTGAACGTGAACACGATAGCAGGGAACGATCCAGTAAAACCGCTGATGTAGCCTTTCTGTTCAGCTTTTGGCACCATGAGCTGCACTTGCTTCGTCCCCCCCCCCTCCTCCTCTCCTTTGGGGCCTCAGCACAGGGAAGAGTACACAGTGTAAGAAAGAGTATACAGGGGAGGTACGTAGCCAAAGGAAGAGTACATACCGTGGGGAAGAGTATGCACCCCAGCCGTCCGTACAAATTAACAAATAACGAATTAAATCCCATTGTCCACAGCGACTTTCTACCAGATCTTATTATGTTTAGATATAAGCCACTACGAGACCTTGGTCCTCGAACAATTGCGCCACCGGGGAATTCTCACAAGTTTACAACTTTCATTTTCTCTATTCAGGGGCCCTAAAGAATATATATACACGAACAACGCAACCACTCTGCCCACTTCTCCCCGCTATTCGTCAGCACCCTTCAAGAAATATACAATCTCGACCCCCTAGAGCGATTAAGTCGCTCTCTACCCCCTTCCTACAGAGTCCCACAGACATAGAAACACCGGGTCGGTAGTATTAACCCAAAAGCCTCCAAACCTATTCGCCACAGAGCAGCAAGGTGAAAATCGATTACCAGTGAGAAAAATAAAATTAAAAAAAAAACAATGCCTCCGATCAGCCTACAAGCACCACTTCCCATCCTACGCATCACCGTCATCGTTCTCAGGGGGACGCCAGAGAAGCGTCTCTCAACCCACCAACACCCAATCCACCGACCGGAGCACCTAACTCACATCCACACCCCCTCCCCTCCTCCTCTCCCACGCCCTCCTCGCCTCGCCGACCAACGCCTCCAAATCCCCCGTCATCTCGCACATTCCCCTAAACATGCCGCCCTCCCTACCCACGAGCTCGAAGGGGTCGCCAAACTCCACCACCTCGCCCCTGTCCAGCACGAGCACCTTGTCGTAGTCGATGATAGTCTGCAGGCGGTGCGCGATGGTCACGGTCGTGTTGCGCAGTTGGCGGATGGTGCGCTGGATCTTGGCGTCGGTCGCGTAGTCGATGGACGCCGTGGCTTCGTCCATGAGCAGCACCGTTGGTGACGTGAGCAGCGCCCGCGCCAGGCACAGCAGCTGCCGCTGGCCCTGCGACAGGTTGCCGCCCGACTCGCTCACGGGCGACGTCAGCGTCCGGAACGGGTTCTTGTTGTCCGAGGTGAGCACGTCGGGCGTCTGCGACGAGGCCGCGTCTGGGCTCTCGGCGTCGGTGAAAGTTACCGTGGCCGAGGCCGAGGGCTTCGAAGGGCCGTCGTCGGGCGCCGTCTCATTTAGAGGGGTGGCGGGACTGGAAGGACTAGCGGTTGAAGACGTGGCCGCGCCCACGAGCTGGACACGACGCAGGGCAGTGAAGATCTCCTCGTCGGTGAAGATGCCGAATGGGTCGAGATTACTGCGGATAGTTCCCGTGAAGAGCGTGGGATCTTTTGTCATATTAGCAAAGTCCTGTTCAAAAGAAAAGAGCCGTTTTACTCACCTTGCGGCACCATGACAATATTCTCCCGCAAGTCCTGCAGCCCAATCAACCCAATATCAATATCATCGACGAAGATTTTCCCTTCCTCGGCTTCCAGCGCTCTAAACAGCGCCAAAGCCAACGAGCTCTTCCCCGCGCCCGTCCGGCCCACGACGCCCACCTTCTCACCGGGTTCGATCTTGAACGTGATCTTCTTGAGCACGAGGTCGAAATCCTTGCGATACCTTGTGCTGTAGTTGACGAACTCGACCGAGCCCCTGTCGGGCCAATTGGACGGCGGTCGGTTCTCCGGCACGATGGGCGCCGCTTCCTGCTCCACGTCTAGGTACTCCTTGATGCGCTCCACCGAGTTCATGTTCTGCTCGTTTGACGCGTACAGCCGCACGAACCAGAGCACATTCTCCGTGAAGGTGACAGCGTACGTCATAGCGAGGCCGGCTGCGCCAGCATCGATCTTGCCGACACTTAGGAGGACGAAGACGCCGGCGAAGAAGGAGACCATTGCACCCACCACGTCCACACGGAACGCAAGCCATCTATTGGCGGCCCAGAGATAAATGAAGGGTCGATTATGGGTATTGATGCGAGTGAGGTTCTCCCTAACGAAGCGCCGCTCGTCACCGTAGGCGCGGATAGTCGTCATGCCGGACAATGTCTCGCCGAATTGCTGATAAAGCGGGCTACGCTGGACGGATTCGAGCCGCTTGAGATCTCGAGAGGAGTTGATGTAGAACTTGCCGATGAGGAAGTAAAGAATGCTGATGAATACGCCTGCGATTAGGAAGCCGGGCGTGATGACGGAGATGAGGACGACAATTGTGACTATCGACGCCAAGCAATGGACGACTCCAACAGCGACGGGGGCAATCTCTTGGTCGACAGATTCAATGTCTTTTGAGAACCTGTTCATGAGTTGCCCGAGGGGCGTAGAGTCAAAGAAGCGGAACTTTGCGTGTGTCACGGCCTCGATCAGCCGTTGGTGGATCTTCCTCGAAGCGGACAAGGAACCACCGAACAGAACACCTTCTCTCGACAAAGTGACGAGCATGTAGATAACGCCAAGAGCAGCATAAATGCCGAGGTAATACGCCGCGTTCACTTCGTGCGCGTCGGCGGTGTGGATAGCCCCATCCATGCTGGCTTCAGTCGACCAGAAAGGCATGTTCCAAACGCAAGAGCCGCTCTTAAGACACGATCCCAGACCGCTCAGGGTCCCGACGTGAGAGATTGATGCCGAATGCACGTCGAGGGTTCCCATCTGCCTCGTCACATACTGGTTTGCCCACTCGCGGATCCAGACGTTGGTAGCGACGGAAGACAGCTGTTGGGCACCAAACGTAATCGCAGCCAAGATCCAGAACCACCAGGGGCCCATCGCCTTCAGGTATAAAAAGATGATGCTGAATTTGACGCTCCCTTCGGCTTTCGTCTCCTTCCGCGTATCTTCAAACTTCCCGCCTTTCCCGTTTGCGAGGCCGTCATTAGCGTCGTCCTCAGCCTGAGGTGGCCTCGGCTTCCCGTTGGAGCCATTGGTCTGATGAGATATGGCCTCTCCAAGGTATTCCTCGCCGCCAACGCTCGATGGCACTCTTGAAGGCACAGTAGAGGGACCAGCCGACGTTGGCCGCGACTTCGAAAGGTCCTCGGTGAGCTTTCCGGAATCGATTACTTCAGTCGGCGTCCCTTGAGCGACCACTCGTCCATTGTCGAGCACGACAGCGTAGTTCGAGTGAGGAAGCGCGAGAGCTACATTGTGCGTGACGAGGACGCATGTGCGGTTGTACATCAATGGCCCCAGCAGGCATTGGTCGAAAATCCACTTGGCGGTGTGCGAGTCGACAGCACTCAGGACGTCATCCAAAAGCACGTGCCTCGCTCTACTGTACAGCGCTCGAGCGAGCGAAATGCGCTGCTTCTGGCCGCCCGACAGCGTGACGCCCTTCTCACCGACTAGGGTCTGATCGCCGGCCTCGAGGATCTCGAGGTCGCGCTGCAGGGAGCACGCCACGATGACGTTCCTATACCGCTTCTCATCCCACGGACTGGCAAAGACGATGTTCTCCTTGATCGTGTCGTTGACGAGCCACGCCTGCTGCGCGCAGTAAGCCACGCTCTCTATGAGGCCAGTCTCGGGATCAGGCCTAAGATCTTCACGGCTGCGGTTTCCCGGAAGGTAGACGGAGCCATCCAACATGGTCATCTCGCCCAGCAATGCCAGCAGTAGCGAGGTTTTACCGCTGCCCGTCGCTCCTACAACGACGTTCAGCTGGCCGACGTGGAATCGGACGTCCAGACCGATCATCTTAAATGGAGGCGACTCGTCATTGTGGCTGTCTATCCCACCCCACGTAAAGGTAGCATTGTCAAACCCAATGAGCGGCTCTCCGTCGTCATCAAGCTCGTTCTGAATTTGCTGGTATTTCATGGTATCGGGCTCGCCTAGATACTCCTCGATACGATCCACGGAGACCTTGGACTCCTGAACGTGAGCCACCATGTCAGCCAGTTGATCCATCGGAATGCGGAGGATCTGGAAGAGCGACAGGGCCGTGAACGCAACGGACGGCACCAGATCCTTGTGTTCGACGGTGGTATAGACGAGGAAAGACAGGAACGAAATCAGGATTGGCGCGCCAGACCAAATGGTGGCAGCGATCGCCCACCAGACGTATCGTCGGCGCAAGTGCATCAGCTCGATGCTCCGCTTTTCGTTGACCTGGCTGATGAATCGGTGCTCCCAGGCAAAATACTTGATGATGCGAATGTTGCTCAGCACTTCGTTGGTCGTGTGGATGCGCGCATCAGTCGCGGCCAAGATCTTCTTCTGAATAACCGCAAATTGTCGCGAAACAAACATGTTGATTGGCAGCAGCAACGCCATCATTCCGATTCCCGCCACAGAGCTGTACCCGAGGATCCGGTAGAGTAAGGCCACGGCCACCACAATCTGGACCGGCGTGCTCGCCCACAGAAAGTGCAGATAGGCGCAGATCTCGCTAAGCTTGAACGAGTCGACGGCCATAAGATTTATGATGGCGCCAGAAGTGACCTGGGCGTCAGCGGCCGGCTTGACATCGGCAGACTTTTTCTTCCTCCCAAACGACATGGCCCGCTTCAGCTTCTCCATCTTCCCTCCTTGCGCCTGCTCCGGCTTAGATTCGCCCAAGGTCTTTTCCGATGGCGCGGAGACTCTACGCTTCAATGCCTTGGTGTAGATCTCTCCAATGATGACGGCTCGGAGGCGGATGCAAATCTTGCGTCCCAGCCACAGAGCCTGGCCGTCCGCGAGCGCCGAAACGCACCCGGATACAAACAGCAGGATCACATAGAGCCATGCTGCGTTCCGCGGGACGTGTTCCGGGCGCTCGACGTATTCGAGGATCGCCTTGAGGAGCAAAGTCGGGACGAAGATGAGAAGACCGGAAAAGCCGGCCCAGAGCGCTTGGAGGATGAGACCGCGCCTGAAATAGCCCAGCAGATGCCAGGTCAGCCTCGTCGTCTTTTTGATTTGTCTATAATCGGCAAGCACCCTTGCGGCCTTGTCCTTTGGCGCCAAATTCCACACGTCCGGTAGCTCGTACGTCTTCATGTATCCCTTCCACACAATCGCATCCACCCAAGAGAAGGTTGCCAAGGACAACACGCTCGCAGTCTGTTCCTTGGACGGCTCCAATTCACCCTCATGCTCAAGCTCTACAGGTCTATTGCCCTTGCGCGAAGTAAGCGCGACGAGTCCCAGCAACGTCACCAACGCGAAATCGGCAATCGTGAGGCCGCGAGCCAGGCTGGAGCGGGGGTGGACGATTTCGGAGCGGAACAGAATGACGGTGAAGATCCACATGAAGCCGTAGATAAAGGCGGTATGGTACCACAGCTTCGGAAAGGAGGCCCTGCTCCAGCTGGAAAAGAGCAGCCTCAAGGAGGCTATGGCGGCCACGTATAGCCAAACGACCAAGTCCGCAACGGCCGCCACCCTCCCACGATGACCCCATGTCCCCGCCACAAGCGCAGCCAGATGAAGCCCGACCTCGCTCAGTACCGCCAGCTCTTCGATGACGACGAGAAGGACTTCTCCCCTCGGCTTGTCCACCTCGACGAACGAGTCGGCCGTCTTGCTCCGCGTCGGTTGCAGCGCCAGGAACTCGTTTCGCGCAAACGCATCCTCGTCATCTTCGGTATCGTCGTCCGAGCCCTGGTAGGGCGGGCTTGCTTGCGCGTTTTCGAGGTGCGATGCGACCCAATTAGTGTCGTCGGCAGTGCTCAAACGACGGTATCCTGTGTGGCGCCTGGACTCGAGGACGGTGCGTAGAACTTGTATCGATAGGTAGAGGAACGATGCGCCGACGACGATGAGCGGGAAGAGTGTTTGCAAATAGCTGCGCACATAGTATTTAAGCAGTTAGTTCTCGCGCGCAAATTTGCATCACGCCATGGTTTTTTTTTCTTTTCTATTCGACGCGCTCGGAGGGGAAAAACCAACTCTAGTTGAAAGCATCGCGAGAAGTCATCGGCTTCCCAAGCAGGACTCGGGCAGCGGGCGAACTTCATGGCCGTGCGAACCCGTGGAGCTACGAAGCCGGAAGCGCTCGTCACTCTCCCAGAAACTCGGACGTCATGAAACACATGTGGCAGTCATGAGAGACACGGGTATGTGTGCTTAGGTGCACAAGAAACGGCTAGGCACGAACACGAGGTGCGCGGGTCTGGTTAAAATGGGAAAAGGAAAAAGTCAGCCGTCGCCGGCGGTCGGCTTGGGGGAGACTCGTCAGAGGCACGCAACGCCAGAAACAAACAATTATGAGGCTCTAAGCGATGCGGATGATGCTCGTCTGCGGGGCGTATGTAACTGGAGGCGCGGGCGCAGCAGATGTGTGTGACCAGCGCGGTCCGCGTGAGCAGGTGGGTGGAGGAGCCACAGCAGGCGGGCAGGTAGGTACCCGTGTCGCGGTGTGGTATGTAGCAGGGCAGGCGTTGGAGGGGGGTCCCCTCGGCAGCAGGTCACCGTTCGCAGGAGCGTGAGCTCGTGACGTCGACCTCGGAGTGACTGGGGTCGCCACCAAGGCGGAGAGGGAAATTCACCGGCTGGTGAGTCACAGGGCACACAATTCGGAGTTCATTATCGTCCTGAGCTTTCCTCCCCGCCGCCCCAGATATGTAGCAGCCCCAGAGCTGTGTGCGGTCGGAGAACCGTCCAAGGGGGCGGTGGGCGATCGACCAGGCGTCCAGGCCCGTGTACCCGGCGCAGCGGTCGTGCCCGCGGCGAGCAGCGAGCGACTTCGGACGCCGTCTGCCGCCCCCATCAGGTGCTCTGCAAACCGTCAATACTCCACCAACACAGCATGTACTTACATACATGCGCACACGCACATAGTGCAACTGCGGTACATGCACCGCGCCTCTGCCCCACCTCCGGCCCTGCCTTGCGTGCCTACTCATGTAGCCTCGCCCGGGGTTCCGATCCGTCCACCCTTAACTTGAATTCGCACCGCGCTTGCAATCAGCAATGCAAGCATCGCGAGTGGATCCCCGAGTGTCGGGAGCAAAGATAAGGACTGTCGGTTGGCGAACTTCTCGGAAGCACCAGAACGATGCCGGGCCGGAATGGATCCGCCTGCAGATGCAGGCCCCCGTCAGCCTGCTCCCCTAGGCCAGAAGCTGAAAGGGGAAAGTGGCTTGTGCAAAGTCGACCGTCTCAGTTTTGCTCCTCGGCATCGCCCTTTGCTCTTTTCTCCTTGCGCCATGGGCGCTCGCTAGTTGTGGCCTGAGGATAAGCTTAAATCCCACCGGTGCAATGCCTCGGCATCACTCTGAAGGGTTGGTCCAGTGAGCGCCGCCGAGAGAAGGAACCCACGAGGAGTGTATTTACGTAGTATGCGCAACCCAGCGTATGTATATTATTCCAGGCGCCGAATTCTGTGATTGCGGATAAGCAAGCGTGGCATATCGACTAGGGACAGAGGTCCATATCCATGCGTACTGCTTCGTCTACTATATCACAGCACTTCTTAGACGAAATGAATGGTCTAGACCACACCATTCTAGCTGAGGCCTCTTTGATGACCAACTGACGAAACGAGTCAACATCTTGCAGCCCGCTTACTTTTTTTTTTTTTTTCAACTGTTGCTAGGCCCTTGGAAGATCTATGAACCGAAGATGAACCCAGAGTGCTCGTATTGACTAAAATATATACATCTACCGCCCCATACACCAACACTTTACTCCCTAGGCTTCGCGACCGGTTGCCAGGGGAAGTACTTATTCCTCGTCCTAGATACCGGCAGCTTGGCTTAGCGATCCTGTCCTGCAGAGATAGGTAGACCTTGACACTTACGTGCTGTACGGCTTGTATGCGGAACGGCTCAGCGTCAGCAGCGGACGGTGCTCCTTCGGCTCCCATTCCCGAAGTTGGGTGCGCAAGATCTTGTCCTGAGTGGGAGGCTTGTCCACGGCGTACGACATCCAGAGATGCCTGTTCAAAGAGTTGAGCACAAATACAAACGCCTACGGACATGAGGTTGCGCCTTACCAGCCGGGCTCTATCTGGGATCTTCGTAGGAAGTTTTGTCAGCTGGACGCTACAGGTCTCGTCTGCAAACTCGAATGAGCCTTACGCGTCGAATTCCTTGTTCACATAGTCCACCCAACGCGTCCGCACTGCAGCATCACCCAGTCAGTTCAGCCCTCCGACCAGTCGAAATCGGTGGACGGACATGGCAGTTCCTCCTCTATGTTCTCATAGTACTTGTTCCCGAATCGATCGGTTCCAATGAGCGTGCCCGCCTTCGTGTCACCTGCATTCGTTGTTACTACGCCTTCCCTCGGGGGGTGATAGTTGTGTCGAAATTACCGATATACTACAGTCGCCAAGCAGAATTCGCGTGAGCAATTGGCACCGGCATAGCTGGGGCGAGAGATCCCACATACCATCATTTGGTGCGCATATTCCTACATCGAGCGCGTTAGCTACTACGTACGACACGGCACGGTCCGAGGAACACGAGAGTTGCTGACCTTGAGGCCGATGCGGCGGAGATTCCGCAGCGTTCGTGGCAATGTCGACATGGTGGCGGCGTTAATCCGACGGCGAGCACCACGGCGGCAGATTGAGCGCAGACGGCGGCTGAGAGAGCGCGTGTCGTTGCGGAGGTGACGATGAAGAGGGTGGTTCAAGGTTGCAAGAGCAAGGCACTGGGAACGCGGGATGCCGAGCGGATGGCGGACAGGCAGACTAGCGCTTAGCGCTAGTAACGCCCGCGATTAGCGCAAACCCCCCTGTCCAGAAATTGAAACTTGCTGCCCAGAGTCATCCCGTTGCACCTTCTTCTTTGCAGATAGTCATTTCTCATCTCGAGATGCCACTAGCCCGCTTATGATGATTGTGAGAGGTGCGATAAAATGGTCTATACCTAGGAACCCTAGGTTCAGAACTCCTCGCCGAGTAGTTCCCCGAAGCGGTCGAAGTTACGGCACCTCCGGCTCTTCAGCAACACCTCAGGGAGCACAGCTGTCGGCTTCATCCATGTTGGGTGGATTGACCATTGAGCTGGACAAGCTCTCTCCGCGGTTTGAGCTCCAAGCGTCCCAAATCAACATAATACAAGCTCCCGCCGAGTTTTACTCCACCCTAAAGGTATAAAGTCACGTGCGTACTATCCGGGTTCAGTTCTCCAGAGCATATCTTTTGAATTTTCTCTTAGGATTAGTGCCTTCTGCCGGACTTACCTTGCAACAATGCTTCCAAACTAATGAAGGCAACAGGATAAAATATCAAATGCTCAGCGTCGAATATATCTATCTACTCTTTATATTGGCAAAAAGGAACACGAGCTGGTAAAGTGATACGTTTTCATTTATCTTGAGCGGTAGTGTTAACCATTCAAAAGATCAGTGTAATTCGAAACGCTCTCAAGAACAACCCAGACCTCGAGGTCTCATTTCTCACAGATGCCTTGAGAGGGACTCGTGAAGCGCCAGATCCGTCATGCGCTTCCCTGCTTGCTCCGCTGGTTGAGGAGTTCGGGTCTCAGCGGGTTCAAATTCGAATGTTCCACACGCCGAACTTGACTGGGTTGCGGAAGAAGTTGATCCCACGTAGAATCAACGAGGGATGGGGCCTCCAGCACATGAAGCTGTACGGGATAGACGACGAAATCATTATGTCTGGGTATGCATTCGAATTTACCTCCCATCCTTATCTTTTATTCACTCCTACTAATCGTCTAAAAGAGCCAACCTATCGCAAGACTACTTCACAAATCGGCAAGATCGATATCACGTCTTTTCGTCCAAGGAAGTTACGGAGTACTATGCCCGCATCTTTGATACCGTGAGCAGCATCAGCTACAACATTCTACCAACAAGAGACAATCCAGCTGGATACCTAATGGAATGGCCAGCATCAAATCCAGGCCCATCCCCTCTTTCCAACCCCAAAGAGTTTGTTTCGACAACAACCCAACTTCTCGCTCCTTACACCAGGAGTCCACAGCCGCCACCAACCCCCGTGTCACACGGCAATGGCACTCTGCTCTACCCACTCTTCCAATTCACTCCCATCCTAAAACCAGACACTTCGACCGAGCTCCCCGCCATGCGCACCATCCTACGCACGCTCGCCTCGCCCGCTTTCGCCGACTGCCGCTGGTCCTTCACGGCCGGCTACTTCAACATGACGCCCGAGGTGCGCTCGCTGCTGTTGGCGACGCGGCCGGCGGGCGCCACCGTCGTCGCCGCCTCGCCCTGGGCCAACGGCTTCTACGGCAGCAAGGGCGTCTCCGGCCTGCTGCCCGACGCGTACACGCTGCTGTCGCGCCGCTTCCTGGATGCCGTGTCGCGCAGGGGCATGGGCGGGCGGATCGCGCTCAAGGAGTGGCGCCGCGGCACCGTCAACGAGCCCGGCGGCTGGAGCTACCATGCTAAGGGGTTGTGGGTCACGCTGCCCGGGGAGCGCCACCCGAGCGTGTCGCTCGTGGGGAGCTCGAATTACACCAAGAGGAGCTACTCGTTGGATTTGGAGGCGAATGCGCTGATCGTGACGGGGGACGAGGAGTTGAAGAAGAAGCTGGCGGATGAGGAGAGGTGGTTGCAGGAGTACGCGACAAAGATGGATCGCGATGATTATGCGAAGGTGGAGCGGAGGGTAGGGATTCACGTGCGTATTGCGATGGCTGTCGTGAGGTTGGTAGGAGGCGCGTTGTGAGAGTGTAATGCTGCTGTGCCTAATGGATAGTGTATAATATTTTGGGTATGATTAGGTATATTGAGAGAAGAAGATGAGAGCAATAGAGGGTACGCCGTATGAGGCTCGCATTTACGATTTCCGAAATCTGGCAAGGAGAAGAGAATCTCTGTGACGTGCCTGCCCTATTTCTCACTTTGGTCTCCTCGGGCATTTATTCGTCAACAGTAGCTTCGGGGGATTAAGCGTGTAAGATGTTTTTTTGTGTTAGTGTAAAATATTGTGTATATATATTATTTAGTTCTAAAATTTGTTCCAACCCCGCCTCAGATGCAAACATCTGGGTCGCCGCAATTGCGGTCTCCGTGGTGTAGTCGGTTATCACGTCGGTCTCATAACATTCGTTGTGACTAGCCTGCAAACAGGCTGGAGAGATCCGAAGGCCGCGAGTTCGATTCTCGCCGGGGACATCCCTCTTTTTGCATTTTCTAATGCAATATCTTTCTCCTTTTTACCAACTCGCCACTATGAGTTGTCTGTCTTGTATGGCTACCGCATAGACCCGCAGACTACTTGCAAGACTGACGGTGGCTCGACCGGAGGACGGCCAGAGGAAGGCCAGGCTCGGCACGGCCGCCACTTAGCTGCCCAGACGGTCCACCCCGAAAATAAAATTTCCCTCTGCCACTCCACGCCCGGCCGTATTTTCCCAACCCACGCCCGCCTGCTATATACGCTTGCTCTAATCCGGGGCTTTCTGCACGTATAAGCCGCCTGTCGCTTGCTTGCCAGGCCCCTCGGGAATTTTTTCTGCTCGTGATCTGGGACAGAACGTCTCGGTCTACACATCTCGAGGCCTTTCTTTCTTTGGCCCTGACGTCGTGGGCTTTGACGCCTCACCGCTATCGATACGAGCACAAGCCATCAGCCTAGCCTATTGCCTAGCACCCCACCATACAGCTGTTCCCTGCCCCTCCCTTTCAGCGCCGCCTTCGAACTTTTCACTGCCACACGCAGACAAGCAGGCATCCATCATGGTCTCCGCATCGAAAGCCGCCCGCCAGGCCAAGCGCGCCGCCGAGGGCAAGGAGCCCAAGAAGACAGCCGCCTCCAAGGTCTCCTCCCGAGCCGCCTCCAAGAACGCGTCCAAGACGCCGTCTGAGGCCGGCGACGTGGACGAGGCCGGCAACCAGCTGCCGGACGCCGAGGTCGATGAGAAGATGAAGAAGTTGGCGATGCAAGAGGACAACCAAGGGCTGTCGGACCGCGTGACGACGGGCGTGTTGGCGTCGCTCGAGTCCAGCCGCGACGTCAAGATCACGTCGGCCTCTCTCGTCTTCCACGGCAAGGTGCTCTTCAACGACACCACGCTGGAGGTCAACTACGGCCGCCGCTACGGCTTGCTCGGCGAAAACGGCTGTGGCAAGTCCACCCTGCTCAAAGCCATCGACAAGCGCGAGTTCCCTTTCCCGGAGCACATCGACATCTACCTATTGAACGAGGGCGCCCCCAAGACGGACCTTGGCGCCCTCGAGTGGGTTGTCACGGAGGCCGAGAACGAGATGGCTCGGCTGGAGAAACTAGCCGAGGACATCCTCGAGCGAGATGGCCCGGACAGCCCCGTTCTCGAGGATCTCTACGAGGTAGGATTCCCTTCTGAAAGAGTTACCATTCCTTGAAAGTTTGTCTACTAACATCTCTTGCAGCGCGTGGAAAGCATGGATCCTCAAACTTTCCACACCCGTGCCTCGCTAATTCTTACCGGTCTCGGTTTCAACAAGAAAACGATCAACAAGAAGACCAAGGACATGTCTGGTGGATGGAGAATGAGAGTTGCGCTTGGCAAGGCCCTCTTCGTCAAGCCAGCCCTGCTTCTCCTGGACGACCCGACTGCCCATCTTGACCTCGAGGCGTGCGTGTGGCTTGAAGAATACTTGAAGAAGTGGGATAGGACTCTCCTGCTCGTCTCACACAGCATGGACTTCCTTAACGGTGTCTGCACGAATATGATCGACATGCGTCAGAAACAGCTCATCTACTATGGTGGCAACTACGATTCGTACATCAAGACGCGCACCGAGCAGGAGACCAACCAAATGAAGGCGTACGAGAAGCAGCAGGAAGAGATCAAGCACATCAAGAAGTTCATTGCCTCGGCCGGTACATACGCCAACCTGGTGCGGCAGGCGAAGTCGCGGCAGAAGATCCTAGACAAGATGGAGGCCGACGGCTTCATTCAGCCAGTCGTCCAAGACCGCGTCTTCACATTCCGCTTCGCTGACGTGGAGAAGCTGCCGCCGCCTGTGCTCTCGCTCGACGACGTCACGTTCTCGTACAGCGGCAAGTCCGAGGACAACCTGTACGAACATCTCGACTTCGGCGTCGACATGGACTCGCGCACGGCACTCGTGGGACCCAACGGCGTGGGTAAATCGACGCTGTTACGCATCTTCATGGGCCACCTGTCGCCGACTGGCGGCGCGGTCAGCCGCCACACCCACCTCAAGCTTGGCATGTACTCGCAGCACTCGGCCGAGCAGCTCGACCTGACCAAGTCGGCCCTCGACTTCGTGCGCGACAAGTACTCGAGCAAGAGCCAGGACTACCAGTACTGGCGCCAGCAGCTGGGTCGCTACGGCCTCAGCGGCGACTCGCAGACGGCGCTCATGGGCACCCTGTCCGAGGGCCAGAAGAGCCGCATCATCTTCGCGTTACTGGCGATCGAGGGGCCAAACATGCTATTGCTAGATGAGCCGACCAACGGACTGGATATCCCCACAATTGACAGTTTGGCTGACGCCATCAACGCCTTCAACGGCGGTGTCGTGGTTGTGTCGCACGACTTCAGGTATGTTTTTTAAATGATGATTGGGTCATATATGGTAGTTACTAATGCGTTCAACTTCAGGCTCCTGGACAAGATCGCAAAGGATATCATGGTCTGCGAGAACAAGACGGTGCACCGCTGGGACGGCTCCATCGGCGATTACAAGGCGCACCTACGCAAGAAGATGATCACGGCTGGTGCAGTGTAAAGTGGCGCTCTTCCCCGAAGGAGGAAACGAAGGGACGAGGGGCTCTATGGAAGGATGAGTGGATGGGCCGTCCGTGCCGTTATCGTGAGGCTTTTGTTTGGGTGCCTACGTGGAGCCGCGCCTCGAATTGAAAGGAAGAAAATGGACAAGAACGATACCCGTGGCCCCTGACTCTTGTGGACATGGCCGTCTCTTGGAGGGATGGTGGAAAACTAGGAATAGACTGGCTTTGGAAAATGGTTTGCCCTGCATGGAATATGTGCTCGGCTGGCTTGTTGCTCTTTCATCGGATTTTTGTTGGTGTTCGCTCTCTTTCAGGAAGGAAGAGCTAGATGAACCCGATATGGAGGACTCTGAGTACCAGGTGCAGTCCAGGGCCTTAGTATTACGGCTTTATGGGACGATGGCATGTTTCATGGGTTTTCGGGTACATATTCGAGAGTCGGCAGCAAACTGGGGCATTGGAGCCTCCGGCATCCACCACCTTCTGTTCCACGACTGTTTCTGTGGGATTACTGGGTTATATCTTTGTTTTGCTTGCTTGCTTTCTCTAGAGGCGTCCTGCAAAGTAGACAAATCCCCTTTTCCTTTCCTAATCCTTTTTTACACGGGATGCCCTTACGACGTGATGTAGCCCTTCAATTTCCTGTACTGACTTGGATACTGGGATGCTTGCCTAGTTGCAAGTGATGTGAGATTACAAGCCAATTAGACCATTTAGTGATGTAAGGAGAAACCTTACACAATTCTCATTCTCTAGGTAGTGGATTTGAGTCCCTGTAGTTAACTAAACTAGGTCGACAAGGTGGAAGTAGTGGCATGGAATGAGTACATGATAGCCGCACAGCTTTTCGAATTTTGTCGATATAATTGCTGTTAGCCAACAACTCAGTAGTCCCATTACCAAGGAATCCTACAAAATCTAGTCAGCACTAGAATAACTCATCTGTAATCGACTTTTGGCATCTTCCTATTGTCAAGCTTTTCTGGTTGATGGTCCAAGAGCAACTTGTTCTCGAAGCTTTCCAAGACGGGCTAATATTGCTGAGGTCTGTAACGTGCACGAATGTCCTTGGCAAAGCTTCAATCACACGGAGCACAACCTACACGCTTAGAAATATGTTGACTCCAGCTAGTCTCCAGCCTGGGACGGGTCTCTTCGTATCTTTGTAGTATGATTATCTCTCCTGACTCAAGCTGAGTTGCGGGACCTCCACCTACCTGTATAGGCAGAGTTATATAATGAATCCGTATATTTTAGAAAGATTAAGAAGGTTCAGCCCGAATGTGTCTCCTTCAGTAAGAAAAAAGGTCGCTTACTCGAGTAGAGCATCTAGATCGAGTTATTTCTTGCGAGTAACAGCTAGCACAACATGACCTTTAGCGCAAAGTATTTTGGATATCTCACATTTCAAGCCGAAACACTACAAGCTCGCTGCCTCGCAAAGATACCCCGTCCATTGCGTCCATTAGTGGCACACTCTCCAACATCTCGCAGATGGATCCGCAAAGCATGTCGAACAAGCCAACTTCCGCAAATGGAAAACCTTCCGACTACTCGACTAGCTCACATACAAGTATCCACCGACGCCCAACAGTTGGATATTTCCGCTCTGAAGAACACTTCGACCACAATGGACGGATATATAATACGGTTGAGTTCCACTACTAGGTTCCTCGCAACGACGCGATCCGCGAATGCGCACAAGCAAGCACGCCGAAGCCCGTGCCATCTAGATAGCAATATGCTCAAGAAGCCAACACGCGACTCACACAAGACGGAAACGGCTGTAGGAAGAGAAATACAACAAAAGGCACACACATCCAACGCCGCCCATTGCAGAGGGAACCCGCCATACATATAACGAACACAGAGATCGCAAGAACAGCAAAAAGAAACAACCTCATCATACCGCCCCCGAACCCGACCCATGATGCCCTCCCCCTCCCCCTCCACCCCCGTTACCGCTACCACCCCCGCCGCCGCCGGCACCTCCTCCTCCCCCCCCTTTACTCGCGTCCAACAGCAACGTCGGCTTGATGAAGCCCTCGTCGATCTTCCTAAACGCCTGCGCCGGATCCTCTGACAAGCCCGAAATCAACTGGCCCATCGCGCCCGCCGCGGCCGTCATGCGTGCCACCGCCCCGTGATGTGCGCTGCTCCCCTCGCCCGCGTGCGCCACCGTCCCCGCCGCCGCCGCCGCCGTGGGCTCGGGCGTCCCCGCCGCCGACAAGAATGGGGACGGCGTGCGTCCCGCCACCGCGGCGGACGACTCGCCGCCCGCGGCGCCTTGCCCGCCGGCGCCGGACGCGCCCCACCCGCTAGGGGACGGGCGTCGCACCGCCGGCGGGAGATCGAGGTCACCGGCGTCGTCGAAGTCGTCGTCGGCGCTGCTACCGGACGAGAGCAGGCCCTGGTCGGCGCCGTCGCGGGCCGCCGCGCGCGCGCGCGACGAAGGGCGCCGCGTCGAGAGCGCCGGCCGGATGCCCGTGGGCGAGGTACCGCCGTTGACGTTACCGGAACTGTACGACGTGCTACCGGCGCCGCCGGCACTGAAACTGGGGCGTTTGTTTGCGTTCGGCCCGCCAGCACTGACGCTCGAGAGTGCGAATCCGTTGGAGCTTGGCCGCGGGGTGTGGCCAAATCCCTGGCCCTGCTTGCGCGAGAAGAAGCCGCCGCCACCACCGGCCACAACCTCGATGTCGAATTCGTCGTCCGAGTCGATCTCCTCAACGACGCCGGTGCGGATTCCAAGAATCTCCAGCATACGAGCAGTAGTGCCACCGAAGATGATCACTGTAAGCACCACCACAACGAGGACGGTAGCGCGTAGCACGTAGCTACTAGGTCCGGTGAGACCGGCGGCAAGTGCAACACCGACGGCACCGCGAAGTCCGGCCCAGAAGAGCATAACTTGGTGCGAGTATGGCATCTCCTCCGCCGGTTCGCGACCTCGCCTTCGCGCGCGGTAGCGAAGAACAAAATTGACAGCGCGGGCTAGCGGGAACACGGCGCAGTAACGTGCGACACAGATGCCTAAGACCGTAATGAGAATGAAGAGTGGCTTGTACTCGAGGGCTGTGTCCGTGAACAAGGAGAGACCTAGGTAGATGAAGATAAAGTTTTCCGAAAGCTGGGCCATGACCTGGAATATGAACTTGGTAGTAAGTTGCGTCCGTCTCGACATGTTGTGGTAAGCATAATGCTTCATGCAAATACCGCAGAACAGCAGAGACACAATACCTGCAGCATCAAATCAGCACAATGTGAACATAAAAGATATAATAGTGGACTTTGATGGTTTTTCTTTTTTTGCAAAACCCAATGGATCTGGATACGCACCGGACATGTGGATAGCGTTCGAGAAGAAGTAACTCGCATAGGCAATGAGGATGATGATGCAGCTCTCCGTCTTAGGGAATCGGCGAACATAAGTAAACTTCAACAGGAGCGAAGTAGCAATGCCGACGATCAGACCAATCATCAAGCTGCCAAAAAATACAAGCAAGAAAATGCCGATACTTTCAAACAAGCTGAATACGGTTAGGGAGCCGCCTACTTCTCCTTCCTTGTATTTCTGCGCCGTTTCGAAGAGGACAATGGCAATGGCATCGTTTAGGATCGATTCGCCAAAAATCACGGTATACAACTTCGGATCGACCTTGTATGTGGTGAATATGGCGAGAATGGTGACGGGGTCCGTGGCAGACAAAGTAGCGCCTACCGAGGCAGCATCAACAAAGGTGATGTCGACACCGTCCAGCGGCAACCGCGTCCATAGGTAAAGGATAACGCCGAGAACGACGGCAGATATGAAGGTTCCGGCGAAGGCGAAGGTAAGAATGGTGCCAATATTGCGGAAAAAGTTGCCTTGGTGCAACTCAAAGCCGGACGCAAGGATGATGGGAGGGAGGAGGAGATTGAAGAAGAACTGGTAATCGAAACTGACGGCTTCGAGGACGGTCGAGACAGCAACGAGTCGCAAGATCAGACCAACGACCATTCCTATAGCAGATGTGAGCATTCAGGTTCCATGCGCGGTTCCCTCTGAACACGAAACCAGCCAGGCCAAACGGGTTTGGTTGACACACCAGCAAATATGGACAGGACCGTTTCATGGACGGCCTGGACCCGCCTCGTCTGCAGCAAATAGCTGGTGAAAAGCGCAATGATGAGCAGAATAATGAGGATGAAGAGCGACCAGGAGGCAAATATCTCCTTCTGGCCGGCATCGGTATCTGGAAGGAGGGGATGACGGTCAGCGTAAAGGCGGACGGTGCGGCGTTAAAGACTGGGGCTTTCGGGCGAGATTGCGAACCTTCTCCATCGGCGTCCTCTGCTTCTCGTTCTGGGTAGACAGACTTGTTAGCAGCGATCCGTAAAGCGCAATATTTGCGCTCGCACAGGGCGACGGACGGAGGTGAGGCATACTGATGATGTCGGCCACTGCCCACAAGGCAGACGCCATGGCGAAAGAGGCGTCGCGGGCAGGCAGCCTTACATGGGCGAGAAAGCCGACGGCCGGGAACGGCGCGACGGGTCTGGAGCGAGGCAACGGACCGTAGTGCGGGATCGAGGTATAGCGGGCGGCGACGGAGTCGCGGAGGAAGACGACGAGAGAAGGGAGCGCGAAGATCTGCCTGGGCCGCAGGGCGTCGTTGATTGGGGGCAAGGTGGACAGTTCGCGGAAGGAGCAGCACGCCGCAGGCGGCTTCCCGACAGAGAAAGCCGGGCGCCGCGCGACGGTAGCGAGGTAGCCGCGCGACTTGGCGGCTGCGCGCCTGCCCCATGTGCCGCGTGCCCGCCGAGCTGGCGCAGGAACGGGCAGCGACGGGACCCTCGGCGCCCGCGGACCGGCCCAGGCCCGCGGCTTCATCGTCATAGGCCGGCACGCGCGGCCAGCTCACGCGCCCCTCGCGGCTTCCCGAGTCTCCGCGACGCTCCACCCGCCGCCATCGTCGTGGTGCTCCCTCCCTGCCTCCGCGTCGCCTCGTGCACGAGCATGGCTCTCTGTTCCCAGGAGCTCGGAGCTCGTCTCGCCCGCCGCCGCCCGTACGACTCGTTCATCTCTACGTAGTACGCCGTAGACAACATCACCATCGCTTCCCTCTTCACAGGCACTACCATGGCTTCAAGCCAGCCGCTCCTGCGCGAGTCGTCGCCAGCCCGGCATCAAATCGACGGCGATCACGACGACCGAGACCGCGAGCCGCCTCATGCCCACCGGCCCGACAGTCCCGTCAACGAGATCTCTCCGTTGCTGGGCCCGCAACCTTCCGACGAGCCGCGCCTCTCGACCGACTCGGCGTCTCCGCTGGCCCCCACCGCCGACGACGACGATGCCGACCGCTGGGATGCCGGCGGTAGAGACAGCAAGGAGGAGACCAAGAGTAGCTGGTATCTGTTCCTGCTGACGCTGACGGCGGGCGGGCTGCAGATCTCGTGGTCGGTCGAGATGTCCAACGTGTCGCCCTACCTGCTGTCGCTCGGGCTGAGCAAGTCCCTGCTGGCCCTGGTGTGGATCGCGGGCCCGCTCTCGGGTACCCTGGTGCAGCCCTATGTCGGCATCAAGAGCGACAACTGCCGCATCCGCTGGGGTCGCCGCCGGCCCTTCATCGTCGGCGGCGCGGCCGCCACCATCGTCTGCCTCATGTGCCTCGCCTGGGCCCGCGAGATCGTCGGCGGCTTCCTGTCCATATTTGGCGTCGACACGTCGTCGACAGGTGTCGCAACGGCTGTCATTGCCTTCGCCGTCGTCTTCGTCTACGTGCTCGACTTCGCCATCAACGTGATCCAGGCGGGCATCCGTGCCTACGTGGTGGATTGCGCGCCGACGCACCAGCAGGAGGCCGCCAACGCGTGGGTGATCCGGTCCAGCGGCGTGGGTAACATCATCGGGTTCTTGTCGGGCTATGTCAACTTGCCGCAGTTGTTCCCGTTCCTCGGGAACACGCAGTTCAAGGTGCTGTGCGCCATCGCTTGCATTGTGCTTGCCGTGACCGTCGCCATCAGCTGTAGCACCGTCCACGAGCGCGACCCGCGCCTAGACGGCGGCAAGCAGGGTGACCAGCCCCTCGGCGTCATCGCTTTCTTCAAATCGCTCTACCGCTCGGTTCGCCGCCTGCCGGACCAGATCAAGCGCGTATGCATCGTGCAGCTGGCCGCCTGGATCGGGTGGTTTCCCTTCCTGTTCTACATCACCACCTACATCGGAGAGATATACGCCGAACCTTACTTCGCCGCCAACCCCAACATGTCCAAGGAGGAGATTGACCGCATCTGGGAGGAAGCTACGCGCGTCGGAACCTTGGGTCTCCTTATTTTTGCCATCACCACCTTCATCGCCTCCGTATTCCTTCCTTTCGTCATCGCCCCGACATTCAAGGTCCCTATCGTCGAGGCAGCAACCACGCTAGAACCCGCCCTCGCGCCCGCTACCAACCTAACCGGTGGCCACGCCCTCACCGCTACCGAAGGCTCCTCGGGCGACAGCAGCAGCCACAGCGCCGCCGGCTCCAGCACACAGCATCCACCTAGCAAGCACCGCCGGCACGGGCCCCACCGCCGGCGCGGCGTCCAAGCCTGGCTAGACCGCCAGCTCTCCAAGCTGCAGATCCCCGGCCTGACGCTCCGCCGCGCCTGGCTCCTCTCGCACTTCGTCTTCGCCGTTTGCATGTTCCTCACCTTCTTCACGCACACGCCCGCCTCGGCCACGGCCCTCGTCGCCGTCGTCGGCATCCCCTGGGCCCTCACCAACTGGGCCCCCTTCGCCCTCATCGCCTCGGACGTCTCCAAGCGCGACGCCATCCGTCGCGGGCTCGTGCGCGCGCCCCGCTCGCGCGACGGCGCGCTGTTGGCCGCTGGTGAGGACGACGGTGCGGACGGCGCGGCTGACCAGGCCGGCGTCGTGCTCGGTATCCACAACGTCGCTATCGCGGCGCCTCAGGTGGTCGCGACGCTGCTGAGCAGCGCGATTTTTAGGGCGCTGCAGAAGCCGAGGGGCGAGCCGGGAGATGATAGCGTCGCATGGGTGTTGAGGTTGGGGGGTGTGTGCGCGTTAGGGGCGGCTTGGTTGGCCAGGAGGGTGCATGAGGAGGCGGATTTGTGGGAGAGGGGGGAGTGAGGAGATGTAGATGGTTTGGGGGATTGAAAGGAGGATTGGGAGGAGGCTCTATTGTAGAGGTATGTTGTCCCGCGCTTGGCATTCTTGGTCGAAATTGGGTTTCTTTTGATTAGAGATATTGGAGTTCCTCGATGACTGGTGGGATATTGGGTCTGGCATGTTGGGTTATTTTGGAGGGTCTACATGACACGGTTCTGCTATCGGTGTTGTCTGAGTTCATGGGGCATCTTCATAGTCAAGAGGGCATAATTTGGCAGCATGTAAGAGTCCGCAATTGTTCGATCCAAGTCGCCGTTTAGAGCGAAGCCTGTTCAGGCATTTCAATTCTAGAGCCTTCAACACAGTGCGGTTTGCTATTATAGCAATAGGTACTTTGACCCGTATTCTGCTTCCGAGACTTATCACTCTCTTAACGTGATGAACTATTTAGAGACACTGTAAAGCGGTGCGACAGGGAGACAGGCAATTTATAATCTTCTCTACAACAATCTAGGCTACTATCCGTGTTCTAACAATGGGTCTAACGCGAGATATGAGATGCTTTATTAAGGCTTAATGATAACGCCGTTTCTACTAACGTTACTTTTAATTTGGCTATTTATATCTCGATAAACCTAATAGATAGAATTTCGGCGATAGAAACTATCCCTGAGAATAATCTGTCCGAATTTAGTTTCCGCTTTTAGACCTAATTCCTAACCGTTCTAAGAAAACCTATTTTACTTTATTTTCCTTAGTAACTTAACTTCTACTACTTTGTGAAAACTGGCATGCCCTAGCCTGCAACTAGCCAACTTGGCCAAAAGACTGGCATAGTATCGCACTTTGGTGCGATGCTGCTGGCTAGGAACTCCACATGTGCTAACACAAGGTATAGAGAGATCGTGATATTATTCGTACATAGAACCGCTATTATTCACGCAAAAGTATATCCAATTTCTAATTCTTTTAAAGATGCTTAAACGGCCCTCTTACTGCAAGAGAGTGACGTGGGTAGCGCTTATCAAGGAATAATATTAGGGTATCTACCGCTAATAAGCCGATCACCCAGCGGGTCGGATCGCACTGCTGCCGAAAGGACGCCCATACGCTGTCAAAAATTGCAGGGTGCGCTACGGCTAGTTACAATTGGGTATATGCATGTCTGCAAGACAAATGTGCGATGTCTTCGGCCCAACAGCTCCTAAGGTCGAATCGCAATCCTCGGTTCTGTGGACCCAACCCGCGTCACCTCCTCAAACAGAACATGTTATTTGCCTCCTTCACTGCCAAAATCAGTCTTCTCATCTCGGTCTGCGAACTTTGCATAGTAGTCACTCGGCCCAATCTACCAAACATCCCTGGATCGGCTGCTGTTAGATCATAACACAGCGCCCTCGATAAGATTTGTTTTGTTGCCGACGAAAGAAAATAAGGGCTCCAGATTGTAGGCCAATAATAAGCATGATGTGCCAAAAGGTCTGCGCCGAATTTCGCTGCGCCGATACGTACGAACAGCGCGGCGAGGACAGGACTCGCCTGAAGCATATTGCACGTTGTGACGTCGCTCAAAACAGTGAGACGGGGCAGTCTTTGCAGCATCTGCCTGCAGAACTTATCACCAAGCTGGAATAGCCGTCCTTCTGGAGAGCCCGGAATATCGGTAACGCGGGCTCGGATGATGATGCGCTTCTCTGTCTGCGGCATTTTGAAGTGCGCGTGGTTGACACGATTTGGAAGCGCAGCCGAGAGCGGACACGAAGGGCTTTTTAAGCTATCTCAGCGTGCTCAGACCACGCTCTCACTCACATTGCGGAGATCGCTAAAGCCTAGGTATGTACGTAGTAGGCCGCTTAAAGCTTAGACAAGTTTCAACATCCGCTCTCCTTTTGTATTAGCCGCACCTATGATCTCGCACTGTATACCGCTGGTCACTGTGCTAATATATAGTATTATCGATTCTGCTTTACGTCATGCTTTACCAAGCATATAATAATTCAATTAATATCTTGTTGTTTACACAAAAATCATAGAATATTCTAGAAGTGTCTATGAGCACTTCGGCGAAGCGTACACTAAGCCTGTTGCTAAGCACAGCTTGTCCCTCATTACCTTTCACCATCATGATTTATAGAATGGATCCCGCTAGTGCCGTGCTATATGAAGGCGTTGATCCTACGAAGCCTAGAACATATGCAGCCCTGTCGAAATCCAGTAATGTCCCTCCTACTACCCTGTGGTACCGCGCACATATAGACCTCCAATCATGGTGTTTAAAGCATCTTAATCTACGTCTTGTTAAGATCTTAGTTTGCTAGAGCTGCAATAATCTCCTTATAGAGTGTAGTTAAATATTCATAGCTATAAGTCGGCCATTCCGGTGGGGACACAGCAACGTTAACTAGTCCAGAGCGGGCTAAAACTCAACCATTGAGACTGGTACCATTTTTGAAAGGATTATTTAATAGACCGATATCTCGTCCTGAGAAGCGACGATGAACATCGTTGAGCATGCTCTGAGATTGCTTGACCTCCGGCAGCCGGTCTCCGTCAATTTTGATGTCTTGCAAAGAAATACTTTGTACCTCCTCCGCTTGAGGGAGTTGGCACAGGTCATAGTTTTGAGAGCCTCTAGGAGATATCACTTACCAGAGTACATGGATGGAAAGCTATCCGAATGATAGTGTCATTATCCGTGCGGGGCTTGAGCGCAATTAATATTGCTACTACTGGAAGGGCCCATCGATCATCAAAGCACCTCTCTGCAATCGTGATTGCTGTCCGGACTTCACGATGCGTTGCCAAGGCGACATTTTGAGCACTCTTGAACTGCGCGCGAAGTTCGACAACTCTGTATGCCCATTTGTTCCACTGGCTCCTGTTTCAAGCTCGGGCGTGAATTTGAACAAGTCACTCTCTATTAGGTCCTGCATAGTCGTTTGAACTCATTGACCATTGATGTTGAGGTATTCTTGCATGAGCTATTCGCCAAAATAATGTTTGGACGATCCGCGACGCAATTGAAGAAGATAGGCTAGATTCTTTTGATCTCGGTCTTCGGAGTGTGGAGAAAGTACGTCCAGAATCTCCGGATCTTTGATGAAAGTTCCCCTGGGGAAGCTGCGAGTGTCGAGAACCAACAGAGAAATCTGCAAAGCTGGTAACAATCCCGGTTCCCCTGCTGCGCACGGTGCAGGCCGCTCTGAAGAGCGACGAGCAAAGAGCTCATCCAACAGACAAGGTTGCATTCCGATGGCTCCTCATAGTCCCACCACCGCAGACGCACGTTCAGGATTTTTGCGGGGTCTCTCCACTGTAGCTTGAATATGACTTGCGTCGCCCCGTGCTCCAAAGTCCGCGGAATAACCGCCGAAAGGGCCAATGTTCCAAAGCAGTCTGGTGCATAAATCCGGAAAAGGAATCTTGGAGCGTCATCGCCATCGAACTACAACGGCATTTGAAGCAGTTGAAATGGGTCAGGCTGAAACGGGAGCGTTGTCTTCTCGGCTGATAACATGTTTGTACCGGTAGCCATGGTTACAAGAGCTGGAATTTCTGATGAAGTTTTGAGATTGAACAGTCAATGCAGGTTTTGAAATGGAGAACGGTCGAGAATGGTATTTTTAACTCAGGTCTGCTGAGACGGGTGACGAGGACCGGTAACGAGGACCGGCCAAGAGGACCACCCTCCACTTGCCAACAATAGCACTATGCTAGTGACTGTCAGCCCATAGATCGGTCGCCCGAGACGGTCCCAGAACCAGCTTTATCGCTGGGCGTATTAGGCTATGAGTGCGATGGCATTACCACAATGCGTCTATTTTACTTTTCCTTTTTTTTGGGAGAGGGGGGGAGGGGGTCGCTGAAAGGTGAAGGTAATAGTTAGGGTATTCCGCATCGTGGCGTTGTCCGCGCTGTGATTTCATCACACTATTTGGGACGGTATCTGACTCTTATGACAGAGGTAGGCGCCTGCGGACATTTTAACTTGGACTTGAATGCAATTTTCACTCACTCCCATTTCCTTCTCCTTTTCGGTGTTCTCTGGGACTCTATGCTACAGTTAAACTAACAAAGGCAAAGTACGCTGCAGAGTAGCATCATAGACTTAATTGACTAGAATTGCATTTTTACCTAACACTAGATTGAAAAACGTTAATAGAATAGCAAAAAAAGGCGGAGGGTCTATAACATGGACGAGACAGGTGTTATGCTCTCTATGCTCGGCTCTGTCAAGGTCCTTGTAAGTGAGAATGACCGGCGAGACTATAGAGGCACCAGTGTTAAGCACACGATGGTAACTGCTATCGAGTGTATCTCTGCAAGCGGTGAGTATTTGGACCTAATGATAATCTGGCCAGCCACCACCTATAAAGCAACTGGACGACGTACCCTACCCTAGGGTAGGTCTATGCTTGCTCTAAATCTGGCTATAACGACTCGTATATCAGGTTGTAGTGGATGGGGCAAGTGTTTGAACTCTGAACAAAGGCACGAGCTAATCAGAAACCACGGATGTTAATATCTGGTGACTTCGGGACGCACGAAACCCTTGAAATCCTAGAATTTTGCTTCGAAAACAATATTACTCTTTGCCGACTCCCCTCTCACACCTCTTATAAGCTCTGACCATGCGACGTCGCAGTCTTTGATCCGTTGAAGACAGCTTCTCGTGACTAGGTAGAACGACTATATCGTTTAGGTGTGACAATAGTGAACAAGGAGCACTTTACTACTCTATATTGTCCTGCGAGGTAAAGGGAAATGACCAAGAACAACATTCTTGCAGGATGGGCCAAGACCGGGCTGTTTCCATTTAATCGGGACAGAGTACTCAGAGACATCACAAAGCCAGCCGCTGCACCACCCATTCGTACAGCCTGTGGAGACGCGGGGCTATACCCGCAAGACGGAGTAGTGCAGACACCAGTAACGCCGGTTTCGTTAAAGGGTCTTACGTCACTCCTGAATCTATTCACACAGGATCCCCATGATGAGGTGAGCAAACAGCGCCACATGAGGCTCATACAGAAGCTCGGCAATGCCGCCCAAACATCCTTTGCCCGACATGCCCTCGGCCAGGATCACATCCGGTTCCTGTACAAGGTGAACAACGAAGCCAAAGCTCGCCGAAAGACTAAGTCAGACATTCTTGGGAAGGCGAGGGTGATGACATATGATGATCTCGAAGTAGCACGGGTGAAGCGCGCTGAAAAAGAGGCTGCCAAAGAAGCCAAAGGCAAGAGGAAACGTGGTCGGAAGCGGAAGAGTGCAGCGCCAGAGACAGATGCACCAGAGCCAGATGTGCCGGAGCCAACGGCCCGGGTGGTGCGGATGAGCCGAACACAGGTTGCAGAGGATGCAATTGCGCCAGGAACTTGGGGAGCCCCAGTAGCGCCGACGTGGTAGTGGACGATGCGGAAGACGACTTGCTTGGATTGGGTTGAGGCAGGCTCGCGCAGCTGGCGACGCGTTTGCGTTATAGTAATTCGACCGCGCAATAGACATGGGCCGTTGGTGCCCCCCCTGTTGCGCTTGTCATGGCCTACACCGCCATTGCCGCGAATAACGTAGCATGATCACTGAGGAAATGATACAATAAGGTGATTTCAGCCTACCGCTACCAATTATCTTCCATATTACTTTCGAAGGTTGTGTTGTAGTTTGCCTCCATTGCCTCCCGTTCGCTGCCGCTGTACTCTGCTAGGTAGTCTCCTGAATCTAATTCCTCGCAGTATCGCTCCTCACGTCTGTCTTGTTGGCCTGCTATTGATCAGAAGTGAGCTCTTGTACGCTATATATCGAACTTACCCTCATCGACTTCTTTAGGGTTCCTTCTCTCGACAATTGCCTCTGGGGGAATGCGGTGAAGGCATAGGAAGGCTCCCTGAATATGCTGCACGGCAGGGTTGGGAATCGTCAGACTAAGCTCTTCTATCAAATCGTTGAGTTTTAAGAAGCGGCCCGTGTCTTTCAATACGGTTGTATCGATCATATATAGAGTCTAGCTACCTCTTGGGCCTTGATGTCCGCGCTAAGGCTCCTTGGCGCCCCAATTCTCGGCGGTCGGAGAAGAGAGAGATGAATGGCAAACTGGTTCGGCAACTCTACGTGAATTGATTTACTATAGCTTGCTTGAATTCGACCAATTTATTGGCGGCATAGACCTTGTAGATGTCATATATGTATGGCAGCAGCAGCCACGTGACGCTCGGGGCCAAGTAATGCCGGCCCTGGTTCAGCGCACAGCGTACATAGATCGCAGGAGCAGGTTCACCTACTACGTACACTCTGCAACCGCAACCTCAACCTCAACCTCGCATACGCCCTGTTTGCCACCGTATATTCTGTGGAGCTCAACAGAGCTTCGTCGTATCCGCAGCGCTGAACCCCTCAGTGCTGGAGAAGGCCGTTCGGCTTCCCGGATAGTTCACGCGATAAAGCGTATCAGGAATTTCGAATTTGGAACAAACCTATAGGTCCATGGTAATATTTTCTATTGACAGCGCTTGGGATAGAGAATGCTGGATTTTGACAATATTGTATTCTTTTGCTCGAAGGTTATCTGAGGACCCTTACCACCTGACAGGCCTGCATACAGGTTGGACTCGTGTCGCTGGGTCATTGGACTACAACGAAACATTGCTGTTACACGACATAACTGACACTCGTCATGAATTGTGGCAGGTCGCGAGGGAGGTATCAGCCGCTCTCTTCTCTCTTCGACAAGCTGCAAATTACAAACTCTGTCTCTGATCCCTAGATGGCCATGGCTCTTAAAAACTACGTTCACGACCTCTCGAACTTGAAATCTGGTAATCTATCAGATCTCACCCTGAACTTTGGTAACAAGAGCTGGCAGATCCACAAAGCCCTCGCATGCTGTCATTCCGAATGGTTTCGCAAGGCTGTCACTATCGGCTTCGAGGTAAGTAGCTGTAACTTGAGATAAAATCTAAGCCCTAACTAGATTATTATAGGAAACGGATAGCGGAGTGGTTACTTTACAAGATGATGATGAATTCGACGATGCCATTGACTGCATGGTGTCGTACTTCTACGAGGCGGACTACAACGCCTATAAATATAGCACGTCCGAGTCCCTCCTTCATGCGCAAGTCGCTGTCATCGCTGACAAATACGACTGTGTACCCCTTTACAATCTTGCGAGAACATCATTCGCGAAAACCATAACGGCCGTTGAGAGAGATGACTGGGCCGTCATTGCAGCCTTTATCTACGACCATACGACAAGGGAAGTACCAGCTCATATGGAGTTGCGGGGATTGGTAGTCGATGCAGTCGTGGGTCGCCACTCCGCGTTGAAGTCGACCCTGGGAATTGAGAGCATAGAAGAATTCCTCCGTTTACGCGCGGATTTGGCGATCGATCTTCTGCTAGGTGGGCTGGGACCGAAGGCAGAAGACGGCTTCGAGCACATTTTCACGTGTGGCCATTGCTATTATGTTCACGCTGGACCTCGCAATTGCTCGAACGTGGTGTCTGCGGACGATATTTTGGGACGTTGTGGACAGTGTGGAACTTCATCCGGAACAATGTCGAAGAAATGCGACCGGGTTCGTATTGTTTCGGCTTTCTCTTGTCCTTTTTGCAATGGAATCCACACTACAGCTCCTATGAAGCCTGAGTCTGCGCTGCAGCCCTAGGCCTGAACGGCGAATGTACACTGTCGGAGTAGGCAAGTAGGCTATACGTTCCTCCTAATGCTATCTACCTCGGCGTAATAACGTGGGGGAACCCAATCCGCTTGTGAAAATTTTCAAAGTGACGTCGGCTCGAAAAGGTATTCGCTGGGAATGCTGAGGAAGTTGACCTGTAGCGGTGCGCTCGCGCAAAGGAGGACGGCGTGGCTGCGCGCATTGTGGGAGATGCTCTGCATCAGTTGAGGTGGCGTCTTCGCCGTGCGTTCTGTGCTGCTGTGAGACTGCGTCAACGACTTCGTAGTTGTGGATAGCAGGGAGGGCATTCAGAGGGTCGAACTATACTAATTTTCAAATAGCTGTCAGTAGCGTTATGTAAAGGTGTCGGCAACGTGTCCTCTCGCCGAAGGCTCAACATAGGTGAGAGTTCAGCCCTAAGTTTCTTACAATAATAAATCCATTGCCATTATAACGCTGCTAATCAGTCAGGTCAGTCAGTCAATTCCTGCGCTTACGCAGGTCGTACTAGCGAAGCATGAGGTAAAAGCAGATAAATTCCATCAACGCTATACCTAAAACAATTAGGCAGAGTCTGGCGTGTGGTATACAGAGTGTAGCGTAGGCGGCACGTGATCTAGTTGATCGCGGGTGTCGTTACTTGTTCGTTATTGCCTCGAGCTGCCTCTTCATTTCTGTGTCGCCCACTATTCACCAACTAGGCGTAGCTAGGTGGCACAGCAACGTAAATGGATGGTTCAAGTTACCCCGCACTCTTTGACAGTGCAAGGCTGACGATATCCGACTCTCTACTTTTCGCCGAAGAAAAAGTTTCCTAAACACCAAGATAAAGACGAGTGCTGAAACACGAATGGCTGGCTCAGGTCCGTATTGTTGGTTGCCCTATGCTAGGTCATGCACGAGATCCACGCGAGCATCGCATCCGTGGCGCGCTAGCGAATGAAAAAGGGGGGAGCTTGCCCTCCGCCATCTACATCCGTGTCGAGTGGCACCTCGCTTCGCAGACGTCCCTGCGACCGATTTGCAACACGAGACGCAATCGGGTCAATTCGTTCATCATACGGAGTACATAAAGGTCAAAGACGACCGGTGAAACGCTCTTGTGGCGCCCAGCAAAGCTCTATGGCTTGAAGGCGAACCGCGACCGGCCGGCGCGTCGGAGTCGGAAATTGCGGAACGGGGGCGGCCGGCCGCGTTCGTGTCTGTGGTCAAGGACTCAAGCTTCTCTCGTGTTGGAGGGACGCCTTAGGGGGTGGATTTGGATAGAAACGGAGTCGTCCATGCGCTGTGGCTGAGGCTAGCGGCAAGCCTTGTTTTAGGTGTTTGGTAGGTACGGTATAAGACTTCATTCTCCTCTTCTTTTCTTGTCCTCTTTTCCATTTCCTACTTTTCGTTGTCTTCTGGACCATAATTTCTGTATCTGTCCTGTCATTCTTTTTTCTGTTCTGTTTTTCTTTTCGCTGCTCTGTTCGACTTTATTGAAGGCAGCGTCCTTTCGTTCAGTCAAAGAGACCAGTCTCAACCCTTGTCTGCGAAGTACAAAACATCAGAATCCCTACTACAACTTCCCTCAAACCATCTATCTTAAGCCGAACAAAAAAAAAAAAAAAAGCCTACAGCAATAATGCCTCGCCTCGCATCCACTCCCCTCTTCCTTCTGGCCGCTGCCTTTCCCCTCGCCCTCGCGAAAACCGACATCGCCGGCTGCGTCTCCTCCTCAACCGTCAACGCCTTCGCCGAGCCCAGCCTGATCTGGTTCCTCCCGGACACGGGCGAAGTGTGCGAGCTGCTCGACTGCGGCGGCGGGCGCGCCCCGCCCAAGACGACAGTGCCCGGTTGCGCCGCCTACGAGGGCACCGCCACATACGAGCCCACCTTCCTGCCCGGCTGGGGCCCCGGCGGACAGACTGGCGCCGCGAGCACCGCGGTCGAGACTGCTAGTAGCATCGTCGCCACCGCTAGCAGCAGCAGCCCGTCGGAGGTCACCTCGCTGCCCGGCACCACCGTCGTCGCGAGCTCCGTTGACGTCTCCACACTACCGGGCATCACCGTCATTACGGGCACGTCCGAGACGGCCAGCCCATCCGCGGCGGCCTCCTCGGTTGCTAGTGTCGGCTCCGCGTCCTCCTTCGCCACGGGCGGCAACTACACCATGCCGTCGACGGCCAGCGGATCATCGGCCTTCAGCACCGTAACGACGGGTAGCAGCGGCTTCAGCGAGCCGACAGGCAGTGCGGGGGCGGCTGAGAGCGACGGGGAGACCACCACGTCGGGGAATGCGGCGCCGACACAGGTGGCTCAGCAGGGCATCTTGGGCGTTGCCGTCGGTGTTGTGGCTGGTCTGATGGCGTTGTAAAAAGTGTAAATACACATGTTGTGGGGAGTGGTATCGATTGAGTTGTAAAGTCAGCTTAGGATATCTTGCAGCCCTAATAGTTAGGGGACTAGAGTTGGCTACATAACCGTAATATTTAAAATTTATAAACGGTAATATGAACGTGTTCCTAATATTACTTTGGTCGTACACATTCTTTCATGCACTTCACGGGCTGCTCCCTTCTAGAGGCAAGAGTAATCATCACGAAGAGGATAATGACCAAACCAGCCTTGCGTAGCAGCAGCAGTGTGTCTGCTACACTAAAAACGATTCTCATCACGTCTTGCACCCAGAGAGAACTAAAAGAAATAATACCTTTTCGTCCACCACCACTAGTCCTATGCTACACATGTTTTGAGTACAAAGGAACATAAGCTCCGCCTTTGATATTGACGTGACGTGAATGCTGCTCCAAAGCCACAGCATCAAGCAGGAGCAGAACAAAAAGAAACAATAAAACAAAGCCACCCAACTGATAATAATAGAATGAAAGGAAAGCCCACTAGCTTTCGCACTTCATACTAGTGTTTGCTTCGATTCCTTGGGCAATAATTCTTCCCAGCTTATAACCTTGAAGTCCCCAGGAATTTCCCCGCCCCTTCTATGAACTCGTTCTTTTCGGCCAATGAACACGACAGATAGTACCACCGACATCCATTCGACAACCATAGGTCCTTGAGCATGCATAGCAGGCTTCATTAAAGGCAGTTCGGCCCCTTCTCGCCGCCTAGCGCCAACTGTTGCGTAGTGAATTGCTCAATCAAATGTCCCATATGACCTCCTTCTGACCTAGATATCCCATTCCGTAAGTGTAACAACTGTCCAGACTAAAAAATTTTTTCGTCTCTACCATTTACTACCACTTTTGACTTACGCAGTTGAACCGTTCTCTGCAGCGCCGGACAACGCGCCCGCCTCCGCATGTCCGTTATCCATAGCGACGTCTCCACCATTCTTGAGGTTCTTGCCAGCTTCTTCCTCGGCCGCCTTGACAGCCGCCGCGACTGCCGTCTCGCCAACGGCGGACTCCTCGACGGCAGCCTTGCGCTTGAAGACGCGCTGCCAACGGTCGCCGAGGCTGCGCAACAGCGCGTTCTGCTCCGCCATGTCGTCACTACCCTCGGACTCAATCATGGCGTCGCTGGCGCCTACGGCGATGCCACCGGTTGCGTCGTCGATGACGCCGAAGAGCTGTCTCATAGCGTCGCGCTCTTTGGCCAAAGTCTCGTCCACGAGGGCGATTTGCTCGGCAGCGAGACCTTTGGTGCCCTGGACGCGCGCGTCGACGATCTGGCGCACGCGGTTCGTGACCTTGCCAATAGTATTGGAAATCATCTCGAATGCCCAGCTCTCCGAGAGAATGGCGCCCCTGCCAAGCTTGTCGACAAGGATCCATTGGACGACTGCCATAGGTGTCAAGATGGTGTAGTTGAGAAGCTTGTCGATGATGTTGACAGCCACACCAGGTTGGTCATGCCAGTAATCGACGACGGACGCGACAATCTGCCTACGAGCAGCCTCGGACGACGGACCGATCGACAGCAAATGGTCCTTGTAGCGCTCAATGTATGACAAAACGTGGGACAAGGACTTAGCGCCCACGAAGCAAATGGCCGTAACAAAAGCATCAGTCGATGGGATCAGCGGATCTTCAACTTCGTGCAAGACAGCCTCCTCGTGGAGCTTGTTGATGACACCTTGGATTTCTTCATCAGGGGCCTTCTTGCGGATCAGACCGTACAATTCTCGTGCTTGGGGTGCATAAGGTGTTTCTGTGGAATAAATGTTAGCAAGAACTTTTAGACCCCATGGACTGGGAGACTAGACATACGGTCATTCTTGTACTTGAAATCAGGGATATCCTTGTCCTTTGCTTCAGGGACCAAATGATGGTAGGAAGGCGGCAAGGTCTCGCGAACACGCTTCGTAAAACTGAGGCGGATCTCCTTGTCGATGGCACCAATGATAAATGCTTTCTTAGAATGGAGGTCGGAGTATTCGAGCTCGCTAGTCCACTCGGGCCACTTCCAGCGGAATTCGAAGTTGCTCAGATGGTGAGAAAACCAATCCATGAATCGGTAGCTCACTTCCATGTCCATATACTCGACGTTGCGGAACAGGAAGCGTATAGCTCTACCAAGGCTAGGAGCAATAGGACCAGGAGCGATTTGGCAGCATTCGGTGACGACCGAGTGGTAATAAACCAACTTGTGCTCTGGAAACGGCAGTTTGAACATCTGCGAGAAAATGGCATCCACGGCCACATCCTCCGGCTTCCAGGTAGTCTGGTCCTCTGGAAGCTGGCGCAAACGGTCGTACATCATTCCTCGCTGAGCGAAAGTGCCAGGGGCCCAAAAGTGGTCGATGTTGATGAGGGACTTCGCCACGAAGGAGCGATTGGTGTCGAGAATATTGATCAGATCGACGCAAGCGTCCCGAATGAGGCTCGACGCAATGTGCGACGCTTTTGGAACGGTCTAGAAAAGCTATCAGAACGGTGGCCCTGAGGCGTTAGGAAGGGGACCAACCTCGATGTCTTGATCTGTGTAAACTGAAAAGGCGGTCTCTGGGAAGATCGGTTTAACGCCTGGATTGACAGGCGATGGGACGGTGATAGAAGGGAAGGTATGCTTCGAGATAGGGACCTCATCCGCGCCGTTGGCCTCATCCGCGCCATCTGTTCCAACCCCAGCTTGTCTATAGAGACGTGGGATACACGCAAGCTCCCAGCCACGCGAGGCTTCATCCTGCAATTGCTTCTGCAGCAATCCAATGAGGCTCTGATAGCCGTATGGTTTGTCCTCAGAGTCAGTGGGGTATGGGTCCACAAGAGGCGAGTACGGGTGAGGAGCGGAGGCAATGATCTCGGTACGCTGAAGCATGTCGAGCGCTCTGGGCTCTAGGCCTTTAGCCGGGGATGCTAGTGCGTACGGGATCGTCAGGAGGATAATTTTGACCAGCTCCAAACCAACCGCCTGAACATTGGTTAGCATGACGTCTTATGGTGACTGCGTGATGGGTCACGCTTACATCTTCAGGCGAAGCGGTCTGCAAGTCAACAGCGCGGTTGAAAAGCTCGTCCAAAACCGAGAAAACGCCGTCACCATCGAATAGGTTTGACAGCAGTGCAAAGAAGCGGAAAAGGAGCTTAAGCTCCCTCCACTCTCCGGCATCAATAACAGCCTGCGCCTTGGTCGCAGCCCGGGATAGGATCTGGCCGGCGACGGACGATTGGAGATCGTTGACGTAAAGAGCGAAGGCGCTGACGAAGGGGATTTTGAAAGGCTGCTCGATAATCCTGTACAATTAACGCGTGGGACGTCAGCATGCAAAACCTAGGTTGCGAGTACGAGTGTGGAGTGTGGAGTGTTCCGAAATGCGGGCGGGTAGAGCAAAAGAAGCAAGCAAGCAAGCAAGCAACTTACAAGCACACCGTCAGGTCAACAAACCGGCTCTTGATGTCCTCGTCATCGAAATGGTCCACGAGGCGCTTGGCTAAGAGCCGCATCCGCTCCTGCGTATCCGGGCCGGGCTGGAACGTGAACCGCATATCAGTACCCCATTCCTAGTAGCCATTGCGCGAACTACGACCGGCAACTCACCTCTCCAAGCGCCAGCAAACCCCGCTTCAGCTGATCATACAGCGACTCCTCCGGCTCGTAGCGCCTCCGCTGCGGCCGACGATCGAACTCCTCGTCGTCACCGTAGCGCCTCTTGCGGCTGCGGCGGCCTCCTCCTCCACCTCCGCCGTAGCCGTAGCCGCCGCGCAGCTCGAGCTCGGCCATCAGCACCGTGACCTCGCGGACCGCTCGCGGCCCGGCTGATTGCTGCTGCCGCTCTTGCTGCTGCTCGGGCCCGTCGTGGTGGTCCGGCGGCACGTAACGGTCGACCGCGGCGCGACGGCGGTGGTGGTGATACCAGGAGTGCTCTACGGGCGAGGTCAAGGAGCCGCCCTGCGGCGAGCGAGACCGGTCGCGGTCGCGGTCGCGGTCGTCACGAGATGGACGGTACGAATCGCCTCCGCTGGTAGGTGGCGGTGGTGGATGAGGAGTGTGACGAGGCCGGTAGCAATCCGCGCGAGAGAAAGGTGCTTGTCGGGGTGCGGGAGTAACGCTGCGTCGGCAGTAGTACTTCTGGCGCGGTCCGCGACGAGGAGGCGGCCAGGCGCGATGCTGGTCCGAGCTTCGCGACGCGGCGCTCGGGCCACGAGGTATCGCACGTGATGATGATCCCCCGACGGCATCCTCCACGGGGACTCCAGTTATCGAGTCGAGCATCATCGGGTCTGCTGCTGCCATTGTTGGGTTTGTGCCCCGTGTATGCTTTACTTTGCGGTGGTACGTTGATAGATGTAGGTTGTAGTCTGTAAAGTCTCTTGCGTAATTGCTTTCAGCAAGATGACAGTTATGTATCTTTTGGTTTGAAGTCCATACATAGAACGAAGCTTTTGAGTTTGTATGTGGCACCGTCGTGCATTGAAGCTTGTGCTGAAAACGAAGGTCAGCGGTCGTATCAAATGATCCAATCTAGACCTTATTTCATCTGTGCGAATTTCTCGATAGATGTCAGTTTTGGCCCGTGTTGAACGTCATCCATGGCAACTTTCACTCTTACACATGGCGATTGACTCCATTGAACGCCTAATCGTGAAAATTGAATACAGGTTGACAGTAGTGATATGTGTGGGAATGTTTTCCGTGGCGTACAATTGGTTATTTGCGTGCTGGTATTCAATATCCCATGAGTCTTTGAAAGGCAAAACCAAATTTCTATTAGCTTACCACATGTGCTTGACACTGCAACTGCTTTGGAAAAAGCATCATCCTACACGCAGTCCCGTTGTTGCTAGTGCAGAAAGTTACTTCAAAGTATTCGCAATTGCACTAATAAGCATGAACAAGGCACAAGTCCACCAGCACAAACGAATCCCTCAAAAATCACATCACAATGGCTGGTCTCACGTCAACGTGATGTAAAACTAATCACTGGCACCTACACCCGACTGAAGGTCGCTTGAAGTGTAATGTGTAGTCGGAATTGTTTGTTTAACCATCGCTACTTTTGCATGAAAAAAAAAAAATTGATGCACCGGGCCAGGGAGGGGAATGGGTTGATGATTTGGGGGGATTGGAGATGAAGAGGTAAAAATGCAGAAAAGCCGGGATGGAAAAAGAAAAGTCTTGCGCCTCAGTTCCACTCCGATAAAAGCAGAAAAGAAATTGCACATGGGACTTTCGGTTTGAACTGACTGCTGGCGATGAGAGAAAATAAAGATCCCGCGCTTTGCACCTGCTCGGAAGGGTGCGCTCTGCCTCGTCCCAGCCCAGTTTCGGCCTTCCATTTTTGGATCTCCAACTGCAAACGCACGCGCGCACACACTCACACTCACACTCACACTCAAACACACAAAAAGAAAGGAGGGAAATCAAATAGAAAGCGTGAAGAAAGGGAGTCTACCACATCGGGAAAGCAGCCATCCTCGGGCCCGAACAAGAAATAAAGAGAAACACAAGTGTAGAACCGGTGCTGTGAGAGGCAGTCTGCCCCCTTGCTGTCCTGTGGACCGCCCCAAGAAACCCGCACGCATGCCTTGTACCAGTCCCAACTTCGCACCCCCAAGGCCAGCAAGACCCACCCATGCAAAGAGTGGCGTGTGGAAGCAAGACAGCACACATTAGGCCACCCACCTCCCCAGCAAGAAACCGCATGGAACAGAAGCCCAAACTCGCACGAAAGCAACCACTGCACTGCCAGACACATGTCCTCCTACCTCAAGCTCAACCACGTTGACCGCTCATCCGTTCAACCCATAAGAGAGATCCATATATTTGGCGGCGGGAGTTTTGAGAGTGTAAGTCGCGTTTACGGGGGCAAAGGGTTGTTCGGTAAGCCCACACAAGGTAAGGGAGATAATTAAAGCGGGCCGTGTTGACCACTGATGACGTTGGCATTCCTGCCGTTTTCATGTGGCCTTTCGACGAAAGGAAGGCATGGGTTGAAACTGGCTTGTTCGTAGAGGCTTCCGAGCAGACGCGTCATGCCCAGTGAGTCCCAGAAATGACGCCGGAGTTCGAAAAGTAATTTCCGCCCATGACAAACTGGTACTTCGGAGGAAAACATAAACACATGCCACGCTGCTGGTATGGAGAGAACATGACTTCATGACACATACGTTCGGCTCGAACGTGGGCCCTAATCCAGCCGAGCCATCATTTGTTCCTTCGTAAGCGGCTTGAAATCTGGCGACTCAATATCCAGACCTCGGGCTGCCAGAACGGGGCGCATATGCGGAGGCACCAGCTGTCGGTTGAGGTGAGGTGAAATCGACAGTTCTAGAGCAGGGAAAATTAAGGTTAGAAGAGGCCGAGCCTGGAACCGTTACATAGAAAACATGAAAAATGCGCACGCACCGTGATGAGAGAAATCGAAAAGATTCGGCAGGTCCCTAGAGCCACCATTGGTGTGGCGCGAGTCCGGCAACTTCGTGTTCGGATCCCTCAGCTCGTCGAAAAACGGGTGCACCATGGCGTCTATCGCTGACAGCCGCTGTGTTGGCGTGTACTCCAGCAGCCGAGAAATGAGGTCAATCGCATTTTGGTCTGCCTTACGGAAGACCTGGAAGAGCGCAACACAGTCAGTGTCTTGGATGCGAGAAGTGGCGGCAGGCGGGCCAACCTTATTAAATGGATGAGGCTTGATCTGTGGGAACTTGTGTTCCATGTAGTTTGGATTCATCGTCCTAATCTGCTCTCGCGTTGGTGTTCCGAGAACCTTGATGATCTCTACGAGCTGGTCGATGCCCGATTCGCCGGGGAACAAAGGCTGCCCAAGCATGAGCTCAGCCATGACGCATCCCGTAGACCACACATCTAAAGTAGGGCCAGTTAGTTTCGGGCAATACGAATTCTTTTAACTCCAAAACCGGAAAAAAAAAAAAAAAAGTAAAAAAGCGAACTGTATTGAAAACGAAGACAGCCATACCAATCTTGGTGGTGTAATTCGTAGCGCCAAAGATCAGCTCCGGTGCCCGGTAGTACCTAGAGCAAATGTAAGAAACATTCGGCTCATTCTCCACGAGGATCTTAGCGCTTCCGAAATCGCAGAGCTTGAGAACGCCGGTGGCAGGGTCCAGAAGCAGATTTTGCGGCTTGATATCCCTATGGCAAATGCCTTGCGAGTGGATGTAGGCCAGAGAGCGGAAAAGCTGGTAAATGTAAAGTTTCACTTCCAGGATCGGCATGACCGTCTTGAGCTTGTTGAAGTAGCGTGACGCCCGGTAGACAGTCTCAGGAACGTATTCCAGGACCAGGTTCAGGTACACTTCATCTTTCTGCAAAACCTCAAGCGGTGGTTAGCGATCGCACGCAGAGGGCATACAAACTATTAGTACAAAACTGAAGTATCAGTAAAAGGGCACCATACCCGCTCCCCGTTGTTGTAGAAGAAGGCCTTTAGCTCTACGATGTTGGGGTGTCTGACGATACGCATGATCTGCAGCTCTCGGTTCTGTTCAAAATGTACGTCAGCGCGACCGTCATCACCAACCGAAAAAAATAAAAATAAAAATAAAAAAAAACTAAAAGCAAAAAAAGTGCCATGACTTGGGTATTTACCTTGAACCTCTTGTCCTGCAATACCCGCTTGATGGCTGCGTCCTCGCCCGAGGGATGAAGCTTGGTCTGAAAGACCACCCCAAAGGACCCATTCCCGACGATTTTGCACTGCGTGTAGGCGAGCTCCTTGTAATCCCCCGTCAGGCCGTCCTGGACCTTCTCCCTCACGACTTCTGCGGGCGACGTTAGCATGATGACGCGGCAAGCGAAAGGGCTGGGCAGCGGCGCTAGCGACAGCACCAGCACCAGCACCAGCGCCAGCACCAGCGCCAGCACCAGCGCCAGCAGCGACGGCAGCAGGCAGCATGCCAACATGCGAAAAAGGGCTTCTCACCGCCCATCCTTAAGCTATTGAAGGTCGACCGACCCTGCGACATGGCGCCCGGAGGGTGTGCAGGGCGCGACGTGAACGAGGGCGCGAGGCGCTACCGGGAGGGGGGCGAGGCGGAGAGCGGCGATGAGTATTCGGCGGCGGGTGCGGAGAGGCGCGGGTGGTGAAAGCCGTGACGGGCGAAGCGCGAGGCGAGGTGGACGGCGATGGACTGCGAGCTGATGCCGCTGTTGCGTCGACGGGTGGGCGCGGACGTGGCGCGACGACGGCGGGCTTGCTTGCGGGGAGGAGCGTGTTTGGCGGTGGACGAGGTTGGCTGAATGGGCGCGAGAAGGCAGAGCGGGCGTGTGACGGCGGACGTTGGGTAAGGGACGTGGCTTGGGAGCGCCAAGGCACAGGGTGCGGACGGGTCAGGCCGCAGCCAAACACGCGGGCGCGAGGGCCTGGAGGGGTGGTGGGTACGTGGCGGGAGCTGCGGACTGCGGGCGGGTGAGTTTGGTGGGAATTGCGGGCGGGGGACGATGGCGGGAGCACGGATTGGAGCGCGGGCGGGCGAGCACGGCGGAAGAGGAGGCGGACGAGGAAGGGGGGAGGAGGCGGAGGAGCACGCACGACGGAGGTGGTTTGGTGAGGAGGAGGGAGGAGCGGCAGGGCTGGGCGGAGCGAGGACCAGCTGGAGAGGTGCTAAGGTAGGTATGATGGGCACGGGGGCACCAGATTCACACTGCCCCGCTAAGTAAGCGCTTGGCCGGTGCGACCAGCAGCAGGCGGCCGCGCTTCGAGGGCCGGGCGGAGGCGGCGCTAGGCGGGCGGTCGACGGCCGACGCTGCGCACGCTTGCGGCGGCGGCGGCAGCAGCACGACGGAACCGGGCGGCGGGGCGGGAGGCGCGGGCGGCGGGCGGCGGGCGGCGCGCTGCGGCTGGCGGCACCGGCGGAGGCAGCGGGCGGGGGGGCGTGCGCGAACTTGAGGCCTTGCCTGGAGGCGCGGAGAGCGGGCGTGCGCGTGTACGTACGGGTGTACGTGTGTGTGTGTGTGTGTATGTGTGTGGGAAGGGCAGGCCGGACGCCGAGGAGAGAGGGGAGCAACGAGCACGATGATGGGCGCAGCAGTTAGCAGCAAGCAGCAGCGGCGGCGGCGGCAGCAGCAGTAGCAGGGAGCGAGGGACGACGGCTGCCGGGATGCCAAATGCGCATCGTACACATGACGGTGCGCGCCAGAGTTCACATGACATGGCGGGTGGGCAGGCCGCGATGCCTCTTTAGCGCCTGCCGAGAGCGAAGGGCGCCGCCGGCCATGACGGAGTGTGCAGCCGCCCCCGGGCCCCGGCCAGCGCCGAGTTCGTGCGGAGCGCTCTCCCCCTCCCCTCCGCTGCTCGCAAAAGGCACGGGAGCAGGCAATTGGGCCCGAAAACTTGGGGAGATAATCATATGTAGGCATAGGTAGTTAGCAATCTGAGCTCGACGCCCGGTGCCCGGCCGCCGCGCCGCTCGTCGTCCGTTCGCGTCCTCCTGGGAGAAAGCGCCCGAGGGAGGCCAAGACTCCCGCACACAAAGCACGGAATTTGAAACAAAGCCGCGGCTCCGGCCCATCCACATCTGAGGCTGGCAGATAAGCCGCCTGGCGAGCAGATTGGAGAAGAAAGGAGCGACGGTGTCCTTGCGCGAAGTCACCATGGCGACGACGTCCATTCATCACGCGCGGAAGGCCCGGTGGCCAGCCCGCCCGGCCAGCCGACTTACCTAACTCTTAGCATGCACATACCTCCTGCCAGACAGCCCGCTTCTCAAGCTCCCACTGCCGTGCCACCAGGAACCTGGATGCCATGTACTGTAGGTACATACCACGTACTGTAGGTACATACCACGTACTTAGGTACGGCAACTAGGTAGGCCCGCCGAACGGGCAACACGAGCCCGCCGCCCCCCCCTCCCCCCAAGATCGCGGCCGCATTGGGCCGCCTGCATCACGCCATGACGGCTTCGGTGCCATGATTGACGCGTGAGGCGTTCCCGCCATGTACAAGGGCGACGACAGAGAAGAGAGGGGTGCCCTGGGGCGATTTGGGAACCGAGCGAGCGAGCAAAGCCCTTTGTCGTCTTCATTCCTTTCCGCGGCCGGCTCCAGCCTGCGTCGTGCGTCGGGAGGCAGCCCGGGCCCCCAGCCCCGCGCCCGCCCAATGGCTGCCCGCCCAATGGCTGCCCGCCCGCCATGCTAGTAGGTACATGCTGCCCGCCGGCGTTTGGCCCGCGACAATCCGCCTGTTGCCCCTCCTCGGTGGGCCCCCCCTCCCCTTCTGCCGCACATCATCAGCCGCCAGCCCGCCGGCTGCTAAGAATGGACTTTGCTATTTCCTTGACTGTGGACAACAAGCCCACCTGCCCACCTGCCTGCTTGCCTATAGGTGCCGCGTTCGCTGCTTCCTGCAGGGGCGCTCCCCGGCCGCTTTGGCTCCTCCGCATCAATCCTGATCCACTCCCGCTTAGTTCGCTAGATTCATGTCGGTGGCCGTGTCCCGTTTTAACGCACAACTACCGAGCGAGTTCGACCCATCACCGTACGCACGTCTTTTGCGCAATTGATGAGCCGGGGTGGACAGTCGAAACTCTATTGGATAGTGCCTATGGCGCGACATCGGCAATCCTTCATTACCCAACCTGTCCCTATAAGACGGGCCGAGGTTTTCCACATACGCATATACATATATATATGAATACATTAAATGCTCGCCGGTACCTCGTCATGACTTACCCCAAAAAAACCCTCTTCGCAAACATGACGAGGCATCATACCCACGACCTGGCGTCTATTCGTGCTTGGTACGCATTAACAATTCGTCCGTAACCGGAATACTCCTGCCCCAATTCCGTCGACTCCGCCCGGACGGCGAGCCGCATCGTGTCACGGCACGTGCAGCTTTCGCCTTTTTGCGCCGGCAGCACAAGAAAGGTGTTGGGATCGCAGAAAGCAATCAAACCTAGAGGTGCCGGCAGCGGCTCACACCACCCGCGCCCACACGAACCTCACCGGGAGCCCGCCGCCCATCATCCGCTATCGACGTCGGGGACACCGTCTAGCGACGGGAGCGATGCGTCCGAGTCTGAGGCCCTGAACTGAGCGACCGCGCCGGCCGGCGGCAGCGAGAAGTTGCCGTCCTCGTCCTCGTGGCTTTCCTTCGGCCGCTCCGCTTTAACGCCAGCAACGTCACCAAGACGTCCGTCGACCCTCCCATTGGAACTCCCACGGAAATTGCCGTCCCCGTCCTCCGCCGAGGAGATGCCCTCGCTCCAGCTCGGTCGCTTCTCCCGCACTATCTGAGGAGTAGCTGGAGTACTCCGCACCTTCCTCAGGCTGCCTTTCGGGGCGGGCCCGGGACTATTATCTCTGTCTTGTGAAGAATGTCCGCCTGTATCCTCGTCCGAATGCTCGCCGTCGAGCGAAGTCGGTGTCGGCGGCGAGAATTCAAGCTCTGGCCCCCGGCCTCCGTCATTGCCCGAATCGTCTTCGGACAAGATCTCCTCACCGACCGTGCCGAAGTGCCTCAGCATCCTTCGGCCGACGCCGGCCCTTCCGGTGTCTCGCGATGCCGGGCTATCTGGCGGCGAGTCGTACGACAGCCGCAGTGCGCTCTGCGACTTGTGCATCATCTGTTGCACAAGCGGCATCTCTACTGTACCCGTGCCTGATCGCACAAATAGCACCAGCCCAAGGCAAAGTAGGATTAGCATCGACTGGACCACCGCCATGCGCTTCTGAAAAACCATTTCGTCCGCTAAAATCGTGAGGCGCGCGCTCAGTTCGAGAATCTCCCGCTGGTATTGTTCGCGGTGAGTCTGCAATTCTATGACTGTCGACTGCCATAGTTGATCATATTGCTGCCTCTACACGTGCCAAATGAGTTAGCAAACATCCCGAGTTCGGCGCTGGTGGTAAAGAAGCCCTACGAATCCTTTAAGCTCAGCCAAGACGGTCGTGTTTAGCTGGCTAATGAAGTCGTCGGTCTTGGCCATTTGCCTCTTCTCGACTTTCATGAAGGCATCCCGTAGGATTCGAGACTGTTCTTCTATGTATTGCAAAGATAGTGTTGAGTTTGCTTCCAGCATCTGCAGCCGTTTGTGAATCGACTTAAAGAAGCTTTCCTGCGTTGTCGGGTTTGCGGACGGTGGTTGAGTCGCTGAAGTCGCGGTCGTCTTATTCGTCGAGGAGGGGCTGAATCCTGAAGAGCCTTGCTCCATGGTTGTGGCATTATGCGTTGTTCCAGCACTCAGGGTAGAGTTGACAGAAGCTGCATGATTGGGTGATGCTGTTGATGTAGTGGCATTTCCAGTACTGTCGCCATCAGATATCTTCCCGTTGACAGCCGGCTGTGGTTGAAACTCTGCATTATGTGTCGAATTTACCGACTGGGTGCTTTGCACCGACTGTTCCGAGGCAGCCGGCGTTGAGCTCGAACTATTGACGCCGAGATGGCCAATCTCTACAACAGTACCAGATTCGTTCTTGTTGCCCCGGACACTAGCTTCGCTAGAAGCAGTAGCATTTACAGGCTCCTCGGTGTTCGCATGTATGCTGGATGAATTAGACGCCGAATCTCCCGCGGAAGGAACTACCGAGCTAGGTGGCGCATCGCTGCTCTGTGGCTCTGCAGACCATCCGGTATGCGCGTCATCTGCGCGCTGTGCAGAAATGTCTGCTTCTGGCTTCTGTTCAGGATTTGTCATAGGTTTCTCGCGTGGTACTGCTTCCACAACATCGGCTTCTGACTCCTCAATGGCCTCATCAAGATCTTCTCCTCTTGCCAGCTCCTCTTGATGGCGAAACTCTTCCATCATTGTAGTCCCATGTACGCGAAGCAAGCTAACCGGACAATAGAATTCATTCCCATAATGGGACAGGAACTCGATCCTCAGATACCGCGCCCAGATGAGGGGATTCTCCACCAAAAAGGCCTGTATCTCCCTAGTGTTCCTCGCCTCAAACACTCCTAGTTCCTTCCACCGGTCGAGTTTCACCGGATATCGATCTGAAACGCTGACTCTAAAGGTGCGGAACATAGAGCTGAAGAATTCAAAGTTCGCAAGCACGACGGTGTCAACCAGGATATCGTCGCAAAGCTCCACGATTAGGAACTTGTTCTCCGCACTACACTCATTCAACATGTAGCTATCCTTGTTCTCAACCAAGATCGACGAAGAGCTCTTGCATTGCGGGTTTGTCTTTAGAACGGTAGCCGCACAGTCGAAGGAAGCATAGTTGAACCGTTCCTTGCACGTCTTTCCAGCGTCCTTACTTCGTGCGTGATGCTCCGGGGAAGGGCTAGCCTCCGCGCCTCCGGGTTCATTTGCTTGGGCCTGCCCACCCGTTCTGGAACCGGCATCCGAAGACCAGCTCGGCGGTGAATCTTCAACGCTACCAAAGCCCCCGAAATCCAGCTCGATCTCGGCATCTTCCCCCAGCGAGTCCAAGGCGTTGTTGATGGCTACCGGTCTCCTCCTACCTTCGGACTTGGGTCGACCTTGTCCGACATTGTCCGGCGATTGGCCAACCCGCTCCAGGTTCTGCTGCTTCCACTCCTCAAAGGAAAGAAACTTGACGTTGTCTAGGGGAGAGTCGGCCTCGGATTCTGAAGACGGCTTCGCACCTTCCGACTCGCTCTCACCGCCGGTGGTGCTGCTTCCGGCACGCGTCGAATCGCCAACATTTATGGTCGCGGAAGAATCTGATGCCGTTGCGTTCAGAGTTTCAAACGCGGTGTCCAAAGGCTCAGTGGCACTCGAGCCGGTCGTTGGCGGTATTCCATCGTCTGTGGAAGTTGGGTTTCCACCATCGACGGTGTGAGGCTCCTGAGGATCCTCCGACGCCGGCGCAGTCCAACTCGTCCGTAAGCATTGCTGCGGTAACGTATGTGTGATGTAGTTGACCGTTCGGAAGGGGCAAGTCGAGGTCGAATACAGCAGCGGCGGCAAAGCGGTCGTGTTATCTGCTGCGGAGGCGGTCACCGTCGCCGCTGCTTCCGATGAGGGCGCTGCACCCTCGAGTCCTGAAGTGAGGGCTAGAAGTTGGACTAGAGACAGCCATCCAGAGGCACATTGGTTGAACACTCGCATAGCTCGGGGGCATTCTCAGCCTAAAGACGTTGCTAGTTTCTCATTCAGATACGCGCATGACGAAACCTGGCTTTGCACCTCTAGGTTCGGATCAGAGCGAAATGATCAATACTATGCTCCTTCACAGTAGCAAAGATCGGCGGATAAAATGATACAAAAGCGGTTCGCCTGGGGGAATGGTGGTTTGGCGAAGTGGCCTTTTCACCCATGAACAGAAGGCTGGAACGAAGTTGCAAGCTTGCCAGGAATCCCTTGTACGCGGCGATGCCTCGGCACGGCCCTTGCAGTACCGTACGGAGCAATCATTACTAGATTACCGTAGTGCCAAACGCCAAGAAAGCATGCACAGCAAATGGGTACCAGTACACAAGAATAGTACTACAGATCCAAAAGTTTTACAGTAATCTACATTTTCTTTGCAGACACGCAGGGTGGCAAGGTACCTACAGTACTACCACAAAAAATAACACTCGACCTCTCGGTTATAATACGGGATACAGCACTCAGCTTTGCCCTTAACATTTAAGCCAGTCAACGTCGAAACCAAAGGCATCTCGGGAAGGCTACGACCTTCATGCGGCAAACATGTGCATTTACAAGTGTCTTCGTTTTTCTTATACGGACGGATAGGCTTTGCTACGGAGCGTTCCCATCTGGGTCCTAATAGCCCAACAAATGGTCCACATGTTCGGAAGACCTCCCGTGGCATGCCAGTAAACCAACCCGACGGCAGTGCTCTTCCAGATATCCTCCCTACCAGTCTAGCTCAAAAACAAACGCGGGAAAAAAAAAAGGTAATACTGAACTTAGAAAACACCAACAAACACCGTACGAGACAGGCGAATCCTCGTGTGCAAGTGCCCACAAAAGACTAACGAGGAAAAAAAAAAATTAAAAAAAATTAAACAAAAGAATACAAGAGACGCAGCGTTCGTGCGCGTCTAAGGGCCATCATGGCGTGCATGTACAGTATATTCATGTAGTTAGCGCTAAACAGTGCGCTACGCTTCGCTTCGCTTCGAAGAAAATAGATATCGCGAGATCTCGAAATTGCCATCTGTCTTTAAAAAGATCTAACCGGGGGGGGGAATCGTCTTCTTTGTTCATACCGGGGAGCAAAATTGAGGGAGACGGTTGAGGTGTTACGAAAGAATGTAAAGGGAGAGACTGCGCCACTCAGTGCGGATCCTCCAACGTGAGAAGATAGCGAATGTAACAAGATGCCCGAGAACTATCTCCCCAAATCACATATGCCCCCCGTTCAGTGCTAGAAGCCTTCATTTCCCGCTTTGCAGACGTTTATGTCTTTCACCCATTCTGAAAACATGACCTGGTGAGCCGTCAGACGACGCACAGGGTTCGGGTCCAGAATCGAATAAATGACATTCCTGCATTGGCGCTGGGGGGACGAAGTCAGCCAACTCGCAAGGATAAAGAGGAAGGCAGTATCCTGCTTACCCGCTTGAGAACTTCAATAGGTCTAAATCCTTCCTCCTCTTTCCGGTCTTCGAGGTATCGTGTAAAAAATTCATCTTCGCCTTTTTGAGCCACGCGCCAAAGATGCCGCCCCGTTCTCATCGCCATATAGATGATGCCGCAGGCCCAAACATCAACGGCCCGCGGGTCAAATTCCTGGTCCGTGTATTCCTCGGGGGCAATGTACGGGGCCGAGCCACAGAGACCAGCCGTCATATGTGCTTCATTTTCCCAAGCCATACGGAAGCATTCACCATTTCCAAAGTCGGTGATCTTGATTGCGCCATGCTGGGTAAGTAGAAGATTCTCGGGCTTCAAGTCCCGATGGGCAACTCCCATCTCGTGCATGTATTCAACTCCACGCATCAGCTGCTTGAAGTAGCAGTCGGCCTCCAAGACCTCCAGCTTCCCAGCCGCGAGAATAAGGGTGTAGAGATCGCCGCCGGCACAATACTCCATGACTTCGCAGTAGTCGCCTTTGTCATCCTTGAGAAGGTCGAGGGTATTGATGACATTAGGGTGCTGCATTGACGACGAAATGCAGAACTCCGAGGTGAGACGCTTCTGATAATGTTTGTCAGACTCCCCGGGCCTCTGGCGAAACTCCTTGACGGCGAAAAGCTGTTCGCGCTTTGGATCCTTGGCATCGGTTTTGTGAGCAACTCGGACAATGCCAAACGCACCGCGTCCAATGACCTCTTGACACTTTCCATATTTCTGGACCAGGGTGAGCGAGGAAGGTCCTTCTTTTACTGACGCGAGTTTGTCCTTGTCGTTCCGGAGTTGGTCGGCCCAGTTGGCCATCAAGCTCAGGGGTTGCTCGTCGCCATGCTCTCCCTTCTTCCTCCCAAGGACGAAATTCTGCACAAGGTAGGACAGCTTCTCCTGCCTTTTGGCGCTTTTTAGATGGTGCTCGTGGCCGCCGTCTTCATGCATCCAGAAGCGCTTCATGAGGTTTGCCGCCGCCTGCTCGTCCCTCTTGCGATCCGTGCTGATCTTGGAGCGATCGGAAATGGTTGACGCGACGCTCCTCTTGTCGGCGGGCGTGGTGGAAACGGCTCTGGAAGTCGCGGGCCTGGAGCTACCGCTCAACGCCGGCGAGGCCGCGCCATTAATAGGCTTTCCCTCCACACTCCGGTCCGAGCCGGCCTTGTCCCGGGAGACTTCCCTGGAGTCGCTGTCCTTGAAGCCGAACATGCCGCTCAGGCGCGAGGTCATGGTGGGCTTCTTGGCCTGGGAGGGGATCGGCTTGAGCGTGTCGCCGTTGGCTTGCGGCGCAGCGACCGGGGAGCGAGCGGGCGGGAGGGCGAAGTTGCCATCCTGCGACTGCAGCGAGGACGTCGACGCGGACTGCGCGGGCGAAGCGGCCGGTTTGGAGTTTGCGCTCGGAGGGTTGCCGTCGACAGGTGCCATGCCCGGTCAGGTTTTCCGGGGTGACGTTGAGGCCGGGGGGGGGGGAGGCGGGGTTCCCGGAGCGAGACGAAAAATAGAGAGGCGGAGGAGGAGGGGGTCGAGGAGGAGGAAGCGATGAGACGCGAGTCTCGCGCTGGGGCAGAGCCCGGGAAGCACAAAGGTCAGGTCGAGCGCCGCAAAACAGATGGATTGGCCGGGGTGACGACGGTGGATATGTCAAAGCAGAGCCGGGGCGGGCGCGGTGGGCATGGCAAAAAGAGGCCGAGGGGCGCTGGAGGCGGGCGGGCGGCGCTGACAAACGGGCGGCGGGCCAATGCGAGCGGGCGCGGTCGACCCAAGCTTGGGGCGGGCGCCAGCGGGAGCGCAGGCGGCCCCGTGCCGGGGGGCGGCGCGGCGGCGGTAGCGGGCGCGAGCGCGGCGCGGCGGCGCCGGGAGGGATTCGAGGACCGTCAACTGAGCTGGTGTCGCGGGCGAGGTGGACGAGGAGCAGGCCGGGCGGGCCCTTTTGGCGTCGCAGGGCCCGGCCGCGGCCACGCGCCCTGCCAGGGCGGGGTCGCCCGGGGCCGGCGGCGCGCGGGCACAGGGCGCACGGCGGCGAGTGCGGCAATTGCACACCTACAGTAGGTACATGCGACATGCCTTAGCTATCTCTACATGCTACCACGTATTGTACACGGCCGGCCGGCCTCCCACCGGTACCTCCCTCCGTGCCTCGTGCCTGGAGTAGGCATGTGTAGGCCGCCTCCGAGCCAAGCCTCCAGAACGAGAAAACGTGCGTTCTCTCCTTTCGCGTGCTCCTTGTACCTGCCCACCGGACGACCTTACCTCCCTCCCATACCCCACTGGGCGGACGCCTTCCTACATACATGCCTACATCCGCCCGCATGCATCTGACGGAGCACGACAAACGGCCGTGGTGTGATGCGCCTCCTGGCATCCGATCCTCGTGCAACGTCGGGCGCCGGCGCCGGCGGGAGCGCCACCAGCCAGCTGCTATACGCACGCCTAGTACTCCGCCCTCGCCGTCGCACGTAGCATGCGGGACAGGACTCATCTCCAGCTCTTCCTCGCCCAGGCACCCTCCGAGAGCTCGCCCGCTGCGCCGCGCGCAAACATAGTACGTACCGACCGCCCACCGCGACCGCCCAGCGCCCCGGGGCGCGCCGGCCAGTGAAAAATCCCTCATTCGCAGCGGTCCGCCTCGGTGGCTGCTGCATCGCCGCCGCCGGCAATCTGCACCTCTCTCTCCTTCGATCAGACCGACCAACGGCGGACATGTATTGCGCGATTGGAAATAGTAATGCAAGTCATCCGCCCCGTTGAATCCCTAATGCCCCGCCGTTATCTTATCAAGCCGCATTCTCCGAGATCGCCCCCCTGCTCTCGCCGTATACCACCCGGCCTGTGGTACCTAGCAGCTTCGTATCTTCTTTATGTTGCCCTTCGGTCCGCGACGCCCGCCATCATGGCCAAAGGGGCTCGCCCGTCGCCGCCGCCCTGCAGGTCCGGCTGCGTTTCAGCGCTTAGTCGGCCGAGGGGTTGCCGTGGCATATAAGGCTATGGTTATAGCTTCTGGCCCTGCGCTCTCTCCGGCCACCAGCAAGGCGCTCCACCGCGATTTGCCAAACGGGCCGCAAAGATGTCGAGGGGACGTCAAGTTGTAGGCAGACACATCGTCACGCGAAACAAACCTGCCACATGTGCATAACATTGTATGTATATAGTACGGACAGAATGTCCGCCTAAGAATAAATGCTCATGAGACGGCCCTGCCGTTCTAATGAGGTCGTGATTCCATGTCAGGGTAATATACAGCCTTCTTCACCACACCCCACGAATCCTAACATCTAATTGGCAGCCATCGATGAGCACGCCAATCCTTGAATCCAAAATAAGGCAAAAATGAACATAGGAAAAAGCGAAAGTGGTAGAATGCACTGATACCGTGTGAGCGGGAGCCTGTTTCACTGCTCTTACCGTGCCGCATGGTGTCCATCAAAAGAAGGAGAGCGAATTAACCGGCACCACCAAAGTTGTATGGACAGTTTCCAGTGTACGCTGTCACTTGGCACGCCCCTCCGCATCTACAACACTAGCTCTCACTTCCTCCAGCATCTTCATCCTTTGGGTCTCGTGTTAATGCGGACTGGCCCGTGTCCTTGGCCTTGCTGAGTAGTTTGGCAACAGCAGTCCTACCAGCATCAGCTGCAGGCCCGCAGTGGTCGAAGATATTTTCGTTCTCTCGGATCGCCTTATTGCCTTCAACTCGGCGCGTGAGATATAGAGTCGCTCCTCGGCCCTTTGCTGCAAGGATCCTCTGTATCTCTTCCTGGTACGCCGATTCGTAGACATTGATATCTACCGCAGCCGGAGATTCGCTCACAACATGCCCATCATTCGTCCAAGAAACGTTATTTTGCACGTCCACAACGTCCCCAGGTCCGGGGCCAATATTCAAGAACAAAGTGTCCTCGAGTGGGTCGTGAGCTTGGCCTTTCCGCCACTCTTTTCGGCTTTCGGTTTCACCTTCAGCCGTTGCCGAATTGTTTTGTCTAACAATCCTAGGAGACGGACCGGCCTCGTCCGGCAGCTGAGAGCTTTCAGCCGGATCAGCTTCGGCGGGAAGGTCCTGTGCACTTATTGCAACATGCGTCATCCCTTCCGGTAAACGCTTGAGTTCATCGGATATGTCTATGCCGCGGTGCACGCCTTCAGCTGCTAGTGCGCCTTCTACAGGTCTCCGATCGTGCGTGTCGACGCTTTTAGACGTAACATGTAGGTGATTGGGCCTCATGGACAAGGGTGGCTGCACTATTCGGGAACCGCGCCCGAAGATGCCTTCCATAAGCTCGGGGCGCCTCTTTAAGAGAAGTTGTTTGAACCTTCTAGCAGCTTTCATCTAAGTCATGCTATCAGCAATCTTATCTACACAAACCAAGGGGAAGAGCGAGCATTCGTACCACTACCATAAGGCGCCCTAATTTCCCAGTGATAGCTGCGTTCAGCTCCTCTTCTGTCGGCGGCTCCAACAGCTCCGCGATATTCTCCTCGGTGGACAACAGCGTGTCTGTGCCTTTCTTCGTGACCCACGGATGTTCCTACTCTCGTCAGGTTGTGATGTTGCACCCATTGCAATGCGCTAAAGGGAACATACACGTAACTCAGCCATCTTGATCCGCTTGCTTGGATCTTTTTCCAGCAGCTTCTGCATGAGATCTCGGAAATCGTCATCGCTTGGAGGTTCAATCTCAACGTTGTCACTTCGGATTGAATCGTAGAGTTCCAAAACGCTTGTTTTCTCGAAAGGAATTCTGCCAAATCTAAGGCAGTAAAGTGTGACGCCCATCGACCAAATGTCGGCCGCTTTTCCGGAGACATTGCCATGCTTTGCCACGCACAGCTCAGGGGGCATGAACGCGGGCGAACCAGCTGATTTCGAGGTGCTCATCTCGGACTCCTTCTCGAACATTTCTGAGACGCCGAAATCCACGATTTTAAGAACGTCATCTTGCGTAATGAGACAATTATCCGGCTTTATGTCTCGATGGATAACGCCTTGAGCATGCACTACAGCAATCTGTAAGTATTTTCCGATATTCGATACGGAGGAAAATGCCTACGGTATTCGATCCCCAATATCATATCCCGGAACCAACATCTGCAACTCTCTTTATCGTATGGATCGGCTCTTTCATCCAAGCCGACTTTCATGACCACGCCTTTCTTGCACATCTCCATGACCATGTAAAGAGAATCTTCGTCTGGATCATCCAGCACCTCGATGAGGGAGACTAGGTTGGGATGGTTCAGCTTCTTCATGATGGCGATCTCCTCCCTGATTAAATCCAAGGGGTTGGTCCGTTGGCCAAAAGCAGGGCTTGCGGCGCCTTGCCGGTGCAGCGGTGAGTTAAATCCCATGCCCGCGGCTAATTGGCCTGTTCGCCGAGGAACATTCGGTCGGCGGAGGAGATTTGATTGCGCTCGTTTCCGCAGCCGCGATTTTGAGAATTCTTTAACGGCCTATCCAGTGTCGGGTTAGCTTAGCACTGCCCTAGTGACGATTTCGAGAGCAGAAAGGCCTCTTTGTTGACCCACGCCTACGTCAGAATAAGTCAGGCTACAGACTAGCCGGTCGGGTTTCTCACATATTCTTGGCCAAACTGGTCAACAGCCAAGTGAACTGCTCCAAACGAGCCGCGACCAATCTCCTGCTTGATTATGTATTGGTTGATGCGGTGCTGGGCCGTCCCGTCATCTTCGCTGTTGCTGTACTCTGATCGGGCATTAAGCGTTTCCTGAGCGGGCAAGGCTAATTTTAGCAAAGGTGAAGACATCATGCGAGCCCGCAGCGGCAAACGTACTTTGACTTCTCGGCTCGACGAGTGTGCCCTATGATGATGTCGCAGAGGGCTCTGGTACGCAGGGGCAGACCTGTGCATCCGAACAGCCAGACAGCCGCGGTCAGCAGGCAAGCGCAACAAAAAGAGTTGAACTCCAGTCTGTCGTCGTACATGTGCTTTACGGTAGGAGGCCGTCCGGTTTCGCCGGTAGCGGGAATAGCCAAAGATATGTCCCGCGCATAGGCAACGTCGGGAACATCTTCGGCGGAGACGTGGTTGTGCATGTTGCTAACTTCTGCCATAGCTAGGAGGCGCCGGCCAGCTCGGGGGCAGGCCCCAACGTTCGGGTACGAGAAGCTGCGGCGAGAAAGAGGGCGCTGCGTTGGTGTTGTTGCCCTGCGGACGAGGGTGGACCCCGCGGAGGCACTAAAATAGATTCCCCGCTACGGCCACGCTAATATACGCAAGCATCGTGTCCCTTTATTCTCGTAACAGAGTTACTTACGCGATTGTTTCCGCCAACCTACTTCCTACCTAAAGACTGGCGGCACGTGTCTCCGCTGGGGCGCTGGCATAGGTACCTACTTGCCTCCTAGCGTGCTAGCCCACGATCAGTTAATAGAGAGGCTACTCCGTTCTTGATACCACCATGGTGATTTACTCCTTCTACATCTTCGACCGACACTGTAAGAATCACTTGGTACGCCGCTACGCAAAGCCCAGTCGCTGACATGTCCCAGCCGAGTGCATCTACACGAAGAAATGGAGCCAAAGACCAACGTCCGCAAGCACCAAATCCCTGCGACCCCAATCAGGCTCAAGTTTTACCAGCGGCGATGGCGCCGCCTCGGGACGTAAGGCTCTCTCGAAGGAAGATGACGCAAAATTGATCTTTGGCACCGTTTTCTCCCTGAGGAACATGGTGAATCGGATCGGGGGCGATGATAACACGTATGTTGGTCCTAATGCACCATCTAGATTTGTCGCGCTAAAATTATGAAGCTTTTTGTCGTATCGAACTGGAGAGTACAAACTCCACTATTACGAAACCCCTACGAGAATGAAATTTGTAATGCTCACGGATACCAAAACCAACAATCTTCGCATCGTTCTCCATCAGATATGGGCGAACCTTTTCGTCGAATTTGTCGTCAAGAACCCACTATCCCCAGTTGAGCACCCGGGCGGTGTGGGCGTGGCGAATGAACTATTTGAGATGGGTCTAGATAGCTTCATTGTATGGTCACACTTTTATGGAACCAATGAGCACTCTGCTAATTCAACGACAGAAGTCCGTATTTCCTTCTTAGCAGCAGTATTTGGAATAAGGGCCAGATGACTGACCTAGGAGGATGTGGAGAAACGACTAACATCCTACAATGGAGGAGTTCTAGCGGCCTTTGTGCTAGTGACCACTCTCATCCCGCTATTTTCAATTCAGTATGGCGTAGAAAAGTAGCAAGGAATGCCCGTCTTAAAATGCTTCCTAATGGGTCGGCATTCACTCTTAGCGTTTATCTATGCCAGCAGTAATTCTTAGGCTCGTCGAACCCAATCCGATAGTTGCATATAGTACAGGCATTCAACGAAGCAACGTTGTCGCTAGTTCTCCTTCATATAGCCAGCTCATCACTCAACGCAGCTTCAATGGGTCGTTTTAACTTTGGGGTATCCTTAAAAGTCATCACTATTTAATAGTGTGCGTATACGAGAAGAAATGCCATCGGCTAGCATTGATCCATTGGTTGCACTCTATGAACGACCACGGCGAATCCATCTGTATATTTCCAATCACGAATCTACTGCTCTACGCCGGAGTAGTCTTGTGGGAAAAGCAGTGTTTGACAAGCCGACTGCATCCCTGATTTTCAAACTCGTGCGTGTTATAGGTCCTAGGGAGCTAAGTTCGGTTGACTATGTCATTTAGCATGCAAAAAGGTGTGAAGGAGGGCAATATAGCGGCGCAGTAGTCTCCATATCGCCCGGCATTAACAATCCACTAATTTAACAAGGTATCTCGGAAAACTAAGTTTGAATCCAAGCCGAGCACTTATTAGGCAGAAATACGTAGGTAATTCGAACCGATTACAGACGTAGGACAGGAAATATTACGATTATCTAACAGCGGTAAGTCGAGGTAGGGTGCGGTCATAACATATGACGTCATTGCCCTTCCCTCGAACATAAACCGGCCCCAAACCCAGTCGTCCATACAAAAGGCCAGGCGGAGTTGGCGCAGATACTGCCTTCAACCATCAAAAGGAATTGTAAACTTCGGTTAGGTTGCCGCAAAAGATACGATTTTCTCTGTGAAACTGTAATTAACCCAACAGTTTTTGAGGTTATCAAGTTACCACTTTGACTTTTGTCGCGTTCGGACCGTGCATACCGTGTCTCAGAAGTTAAAAGTGAATTGTTTCAAGCACTTGACTATTCCCCGTCATTGCTATGGCTCGCATATTGTTCTTTATGTTTCTCGATTTTTCGCTAACTAGCGTACGACATCTCGGATTCTGATCTCGAGAAGGCATTGTTTGACGTCAATTTGGGACGTGCTCGTTATCGTTCAACTTGTCTGCGCCACAGTTACCTAGGAACCACCATCGTCTCCCAAGGCTAAGGCGCTATCCTCAACAGTAGCTCTCAGTTGGGTGGATTATATGAGGACTACACTTGTCAGTCCAGTGGGACAACGCAAAGCAATTCAGACAGCCAATAGCATCGAGTCAGCCATATATGCTTCGTCCAAAGCTGCTCTTATGGATGCTAGCGAGAAATTGAGGCTCAAATTAACAACTTTTGGGGGCCGCATCGTAGCGGTTGTCACTGAGCGACATCAACTAACTTCTTCATCAAAGTCCCGGAGTAAAAGCCCGCGGGGTTCGCTCGATAGTCTGGTAGGGCAAGCTATTCAAGGCATGGAAAAAGCGGTTGGAACATTCATGCCTACAGATGAGAACTATGAGCAAGTCATTTCCGCCGCCATCAACGGATCTAGCAAACTATGTGACTGTGCTTGCATCAACATTTCCGTCCTAGGAGATAAGGACTCGGACCTGACACGTTGAAAAGGGCACGATAATGTCAAGAGGAACGTTGTGTAAAGCTGTCACAAACCGTCAAGGACAAAGCCGCCCTGAGGTGGTGTGAGCGGAACTCAACGCTCAAACTATGTCTCAGATTGCATGTCAACAGTAATGGTATGGCTGCAGCATGCTTCCTAAAGGGCTCTCTTTCGGTGTTGCCGCTACGAATCAGGTTTGAGAGCGCGCGGGCCGGGGGGCCAAGGCCCCTCGCCCAATTGCCCTGTGCACGGGCCATATAGTAGCTTTGCATAGCACCGCAGGCATTATAGGTATGTTAGTGCTGGGCTGGCACTGAAACTTCAGCTTTCGACAAGTGAGAGCTCAAGTACTCTACCGCAGCGAGTTGTTATCCCAGAAGCCCAAAAACATTTCGAGATTCAGCCACACGAGAGTTTTTGTGGACTGAAAAGCCTTCGTTGGCATGTCCAGCGTTCACACCATACGCAAATAAGCTATTGCCATGGATCCAGAACAGGTCTCCGAGGACGAGAATCTCAAGGCTTTTCTGCCCTCTTCCTTTGGCAAACAGGACCGAAAGGCAAATGTCGAAGCGCAAATTGAGCAGACGAGAAGGAAGGTCGACGGCGGAAGCACTGGGGCAAAGCGGATATCAGACGTGCAGCCTAATGCCTCTTCCGACGAGGACGAGGACGACAGCGACGATGACAGTGACGAGGACGAGTTTCCTGTCTCTCATGAGCTGGTGCTGAGAACTCACGAAAGAGCCGTAACAACTGCATCACTAGACTTATCCGGGTCTCGTTTGGTCACTGGCTCAACTGATTGCACGTTCAAGCTACACGATCTGCCGTCGATGACGCCGACAACCATGCGCGCCTTTCGTTCGGTAGATCCATCCGCCCCGAACAAACCATCTGCAAATTCAGAGACGCATCCAATCCACCAAGCCACCTTCAATCCTATATCTCCAACTCAAATCTTAGTAGTCACGGCATTTCCACAAGCGCGGATATTCAACAGAGACGGAGAACTTTCCACAGAGTTCGTCAAGGGCGATATGTACTTGCGGGACATGCACAATACAAAGGGACATACTTCCGAGATCACATCAGGTGCGTGGCATCCAACGAATCCAGACTTTTGCGTCACAGCTGGCACGGACAGCACACTACGCATATGGGACGTGAACGACAAAAGGTCCCAGAAACAAGTTCTTGTGCACAAGTCGAAGGCAGCCGGTACAGGGGGAAGAAGCCGCATGACAGCAGTGGCGTGGGGTACGCCCGTACAAGGCGGTAACAACGTGCTCGTGGCCGCTGCATTCGACGGCTCTTTGATCATGTGGAGCGGGGACGGTCCTTTTTCTCGGCCAGCAGCCGAGGTCAAAGATGCCCACGCCGCCAACACTTGGACGAGTGGTATTGACGTGAGCCCTGACGGGAGACTCGTCGTCTCAAGGGGCGGAGATGATACGGTTAAGATATGGGACACGCGCAAATTCAACAAACCAGTCAGCAGCACTGCCCTCAAGTCCACTTCCAGTCAATACCCCACCACCAACATTCGCTTCTCTCCGAATTCTACAAGCGTCATCACCGGGTCCGAGACAGGGCACCTTCACATTCTCAACCCGGCTACGCTGAAGCCCGAACTGGTCACTCCGGTGACACCTGGGTCTCCGCTCGTAACTGTTCTTTGGCACGACAAATTGAACCAGATCATAACGGGATCGGCGAATGCCGAAACCCACGTCCTGTACAACCCCAAAATATCCAGCGGGGGTGCGAAATACATCGTGTCGAAAGCGCCCAAGCGTCGACATATCGACGACGACCCGAATCTGACCATGGACCTCAGCCAAGGCATCTCGGCCGACAGCATCGTCACGCCCGGCGGTATCCTTTCCGGGTCGAATCAGAAGGCGACGAGCTACGCGGCGAGGCACCCCACGGTAGGACTGACGGCATCGGGGAAGTCACGGGATCCACGGCGACCGTACCTTCCGGCTACTACGCCGTTTGCGAAGGGCCAGCCGGACGAGAAGCACATCCGCGAGCGCATCCCCTTGAGCTCGATGCGCGACGAGGACCCGCGCGAGGCGCTCCTGAAGTACGCCGACAAGGCGACAAAGGACCCCATGTTCACGAACGCGTGGAAGGAGACGCAGCCAAAGGCAATCTACGCAGAGCTCAGCGACGACGAGGATGAGAAGAGCGGGCCAGCCGCGAAGAAGGCCAAACGCGGTTGAGCAGCAACACGAGGCCCGGGAAGTTGGGCGTTCTCGGGCCCCGCGGGTACATTAGCAGTCGGTGGGTACGTATCTAGGCGGTTCTAAGTAAATAAAATAAATAAATAAAAAATCATTGAGCGTTGCAGTGACAACGCGAACGCGTGTGTGGGTTTTGGACTTTGACGGGGGCGGAAACCGTGGGCAGGTGACCATGATGCGACCCGGGTCCGGGATGGCTCCGCTGCCAAGAGGCGCGACCCGTAAGTCTTAGCTTGGAGCCGCCCACCTCCAAGCGCACGCTCCGCCATGACTGCCCGCCGCTCTCGCCAGCCGGATTGCCCGCTGGCGCTCGCCCTTCATCGACCGCTCAACGCTCCGCCGCCCGCGTCGTCGAGCTGCCACAGCGCCGCCGCCCGTTTCATGGCTGACCACCCCCGACTGCTGTCGCTCTGCCCCGCATAGCCTGCCTGGGCCTCCATCTCCACGGAGCAACGGCCGGGGTCGTGGCGGCTCCCCCCGCAGGGCCTTGGGCCATGGTCGCGGCCGGCGCGACCGTCTCGGGCCCCCTCGAAATCCCTCCCGCGGCGCTGCCCATCTCCGTCCGCCATGGCGGTTCGAGCATGGACGCCGGCGGCTGGTCGTCCATCATCGGCATCGTGACGGCCATCGTCGGCAACGTCCTCATCTCCTTCGCCCTCAACACTCAGCGTTACGCCCACATCCGCCTCGCCCGCGAGCTCCACGAGCAGGAAGGCACCCGCCTCACGCGACCGAAGACCTCTCCGCGCTCCGAAGATGCCGACCCTGAGCGCGCCGACCGCCGGCCCACCGCACCACGCGAAGCCGCCGAGACCGATGCACTGCTCCCGTCGCCGCCAAGTACACATGATTCCGACGACGTCGAAGCGCATCGCCCCCGTGACGGGCGGGCGTGGTGGCCTACGGCGACAGCCCGAGACGAACGCGACGAGCCCTCGGTCCTCAAGCAGCGCTCGTACCTTCGCTCGCCGTATTGGTGGATCGGGATAGCGCTCATGACCACCGGGGAGGCGGGCAATTTCCTTGCGTATGGCTTCGCGCCTGCGTCCATCGTCTCCCCCCTAGGTGTTGTAGCGCTCATCTCCAACTGCATCGTCGCTCCCTTCATGCTCAAGGAGCCATTCCGGACGCGGGACTTTTTGGGCGTCATTATCGCTGTTGCGGGCGCCGTTACCGTCGTCCTTAGCGCTAACGATAGCAACCCGAAACTGGGTCCGGATGAGATCTGGAGCTTGATCTCCACGTGGGAGTTTGAAACATATCTCGGCATCACTATTTTCCTAATCATTGCTCTCATGGCGGCGAGCCGCAAATACGGAGAGCGGTCCATCTTCATCGATCTCGGACTTGTCGGGCTGTTTGGGGGATACACAGCCCTCTCAACTAAAGGAGTTGCGTCCCTCTTGTCTTACACTCTCTTCAAAGCTTTGGCCTTCCCGATAACCTACCTGTTGGTCGCCGTTCTGGTCGCAACGGCCATTCTACAAATAAAATACGTCAACAGAGCGCTTCAGCGCTTCGACGCTACCCAAGTGATCCCGATCCAGTTCGTTCTTTTCACTCTATCTGTCATTCTAGGAAGCGCGATATTGTATCGAGACTTCGAGACTACAACCGCTTCGGATGCTGGCAAGTTTATTGGAGGATGTGCCATGACGTTCGTCGGCGTCTGGCTAATTACGAGTGCTCGAGAGTTACCCGATGAGGAGGAGGAACGTCGCGAGTCGGGCCCTTTGGCCACACAGTCGATGAATGTTGTCAATGGAGAACGCTACCGAGATGATTTTCGTATCAACACTCCTAGCAGACGATCGTCCATTGCAGTTAGCCGCGTTGACCCGGAAGCATCTGCTGAAGCAATTCGGCGCCGTTCCTCCGACGTTCAGGTTGATGGCATCTCCTCGGCCCCTGAAACGCCGAGCGTCCTGCCATCACCGCAGTTGGCCACTCCCAAAACTCCGACTATGGTTAACATGCCGCCCCATCACCTGCAACACGCGGCGGCCTCATATCCCTCGACTCTTCTAGACTCTCCTGCCTTGACATCCAACCCGTGGGAACAGCCCGACTACGTGGAAGAGCCGCCCCCGGCACGACCACCTACCAGTCCTCCCCCGTCAAAACCGCCTCCGATTTTGAAAACAGCAAATTCTGCCCCAGTCCTACCTACAGATGCTCAAATCATTATTCCGCCACCATCAGACCAACGCAAACAAATTCATATGGGTCATTCGCCGACTACTCCTAGTGGCATGCATCCGGAAGCCGTTACGCCATCAGCCACTACGTCCCGCAATTCAGTTGCCGGCATACTTCCAGGTCCTCTTACGGCTCCCCTATCGTCCTCGCTAAGCGCTATAGTAGCCGACTCGTTACGTCGCGGCGTAAATATCACCCCTATCAGACGAAAACCGAGGTCGTATTCCCGGGCTACCCCCGGCGGAGGAACGCTACCAACAAGACCTACGCGCGGTGCAGGCCCAAGTTCTCAATGTCGCAGCGGCTCAGTGGCTGACCTAGGTGACACGGTTGCCTTTCCTGGCACTCCCACCCCTGCCCCCCGGCAGTCACGAGCAGGATCAACGCAAAATGGGCCAAACGGCGATTCTGGCGAAAGCGTCCGTCAAATGACTTCAGCGAGAAGAAAAAGCATTGGCGGGACTTTGGGGGGTCTATTCAAAGGCAGACGTCGTCGAGCTAACACAACGGGTGAGAACCGCTCTAATCCCTAGTGCTTTGGTTTTTGTCCTATTCAATTCCTTGTCTTAGGGTATCAAGGATGTGTTTCGAAGCTTAGTTACAAATGATGTATCCACTCCGTGTCGTTCAGCTCTTTACCCCAAAGCTTTGCTCTTTTGGATATCCCATTCGGCCGTTTTGGAATTAATTCTCTTTTCAACATGACTTCTGATACGGATGCAACGCCCGCACTTTCTCGCTGATAGAGTTTCGAGCCTACGTCTAGTTCATGATTCATTCCATCTCTTTCGAGCACGTTATCATTAAGATAAAGCTTTTTTTTCTTGTTTCCCATGAGATTCCTTAGTGCATCAAAACTACGCATAGATGATTTTCCGGGTCGAACCTGACATCCCCTCGCCTGAGCCCTATTCCCTTGCCACACTTCTCCAACTGGAATGCGCTCCCAACATTCAATTCTTAACAAAAACATGAGGCCAGGCATCGATATTTGCCTCAACCCTTCATATCTAACCTATTCGCCATTAATTTCCTAAGTTGATTTGAATGCCATGTGGCTAGGACAAAGGTCAACAGCGAATTCTATATACCCATTCATCCGTATTAACCTAGCGAAGTACTCGTTCTGGTCTTTCGATGTTTGTGGATTTATAGCGGAGGACTCGTTTCTTTATCTCTCGAGCATCGGGAAAATAAGAACGAGTTTACAGACTGAAGCGTTGCTCGTGAAGGATTAGCTGAAGGCATTGCTACCATGAGCCAAGAAAGGCGTTTTCTTATGTACGCCTTGGTCATAGCCGTGACCTCAGGGATTCGAGTACTCATTTTGCCTAGTTGGCGATTGGTCAACAGGAAGACACAGCGAAGGCGGGCATTGCTCGACTTATACGCACCATCGTCGCCAACATAAAGAGAAAGAATGACAAGGGCCACCCCGACTGATAGGTCTTTGCCTGTGGGGCAGCAAATAAGTACCCTCGGCGCAGTGTTGTAGCAGCGGAGCACTTCCTCCACTTGATGCAATTGTTTGCGAAGATCTCGACTCCCTTGCTTCCCGTCTCCGCACGGTAAGTGCAAGTAGTTAACAACCCCATTCAAGTCGCCATGCGCGGCCATGGGGGATGGATTTCTACTGCAGTGGAGGATGGCATCGTAATGGCCATGAAGCGGCATACTCAACAATTTGCCGTCGCTGCGGCCAATAAATATGTTGTTTGTAGGGGCAACTAGTTTTGGTGGCTCATGGTCGTCATCAGAGGCCGCATGAACGAGGGTGCGAACAATCGACACAGCCCCTTCTTCGTCAACCCCTTCTATTAGTTGTTCCTTGTTATTCCAGAATAAAGCAGGAGTCAATCCGTGTGCCCAGGACTCTGCATCGTCACCGGCACCTTGTATGTATCCTCCTTCCGAAACCTCTGTGCCAACCACTCGGCGCGATGCAGTGCACAGGATAACTGGGTGAAATTCATCATATTGAGGAATCTCCGCCGGAAGTGCCGAGTCTTGGGTAACCCAAATAGGTCGAATAGGCTTAGAAATTGTTTTTCGAAGCGCTTGTAGGTCGAGTTCAAGAGCCTATTAATGCTGTCAGAGCCAACGCATAGTGCATTGTTATATCCACGTTACCGGTATACTCACCATTAACTCTGAAATGAATGATGCCAATCTGCCTTCGATTTGCGATTGCTCTGATCTAGACACAACTTGTGGCGGGGTGTACAACTCTGCCGCATCCAGCCGCTGTGGGAATAATGCTTGATTCACAACCGAACACCATATTGGGACAGTTTTCGAAAGAGCATCTGGCATCCCTTTACATGTGTATATCAGCCGAATATTGCTTGGTATATATAGGTTCTTTCTCAACCGGCATCGTATTCGCCCAACTTACGCTTCCCTCGCCGGGTAGAGTCGACGACGACGCAACTAGTGCAATATAATGTCAGCAAGCACAAATTTGATACCCACATAGGTGCATATGTAGAAAGCTAAGAAGAAGCTGTCTTGTTAAGACCCACGCACCCATTATGCTTTTCGATTATGCCCAACAGGCCCAAGTTCAATCTCCTTGAGCTAAATGCCCAGGATCCGTTGTGACCGTCGGTGCTCTTAAACTGAACAGATTCTAACTTAAGCTCCGGTGGTATGTACCAGCTCCCACACCTCTCATTAGCCACAAGCGGACGGCCGTACAAATCTGCAACGGTGACAACAAATCTGGAATCGTCCACGATGGACCGCAATCGGTTCGGGAGGGATAGGGCACGCCGCCTTAGCTGGGACAACGTCTGCGAATGGGTAGGTACGATGGCTTCAAAAACATAGTCATTTTTCATGTGGGACTCCATTTCGTCAGGGTCTCTGCGGGTGTTGTCCGGCAGCTTTCTATGCAGGGTCGACCGACACGCAAAGGGAAGAGACGAGACGAGGCTGGCCACACAGCCCTCGCTTGTGATCACGTGATGTTACATACCATGCAGTGCACGTTCGGTTCCGCAGTGTCACTGGTGTTTTGGTGTCCGACAATAGAAAAATGATTGTTCTTTAAAACCATTGCGCCTTTTGTAGATAGTCTGGTTCCATATATGGTCCACAATGGGGCGGGGTTAGTCCAATGGAGTTTGGGAGTGGATTTCTTATCTAGGTAACCATGAAACTCTCCTAGAAAACCCATCCCTAAAATACTTTTGGGCTGGGGTCCCAAACCCCACCATATTACGGATTGACCCTATCAAAGGTTGGGTCATGCCCCCCTCCCCCCTCCTTAAGTTTAGTGTAATCTGATCTGGGTAGGGTGGGGGGAGCTTTTTTGGAAACCCTGAAAGGTGTGATTACGGGATTATGTAATAGGGGGTCCTGTACTACCTCCAAATATACTCCAAAGGACCTTTTAGCAGTAGTGTAGCAGGGCAGAGCACTTTACCTGGAACTAACAAGAGAGGAGTCACGTCTTCACTGATTCGAAGAAACAACTGCTGTTTGCTTACTAACTTTTGGATAAAGGGAAGGAAAGTTTTTAAGCGTGTGTGGGCAAAGACAACTTGAGTGGGGAAAGTGATGTATGTATGTTGTGTGTGTGGAGGGGAGAAAAACCTAGCATACATTTTTTTTTAAAAAAAAAGGCAATAAAATCACGTGCAGTTGATAAAAAGGGGTTGGGGGTGGCGCCGCTCTACTCCACTAGGTTCAGTAGTAATTTCGATAACTAGTTAGACCCTAACACGACGACCCCAAACCTCAATAAAGGCCTCGCCTCAATAGAAACCTAAACCCCGACCCCACCCCATCATAGACCATACTGTAGCAGGATAGAGCACTGCACCTAGGACCAACACCTAAAGAACAGAAGAGAAAGCTCACGTCGTCACTGCTTCACGGCATCATGCGTTCGTATATAGAGGGGCACTGCTGCCTGCTAACTAACTTTTGGTAATGAGAGAGAGGGGAAGATAGGAAAAAGGGGCAAAGGAAGCTTTTTGTAATGTATGTATGATTGGCAAAGGGCAACTTGACTTGTGTGTGTTGAATGAGTAAAAAAAAAAAAGTTGTTGAAGGAGAAAACCTAACCTACATAAAAGGAAAAGAAATCACATGAAATAAAGAGGAAGCAACTGCCAATAAGGGGTCTTGGCATTATGGTCAATTGGGATCTGGTTTGTTATCAGAATTACTACTACCCGCTTTTTTGGTAATATATTTGGTAGTATAGCTATACTAGAGCTTTTTGGGAGGCCTATTATAAAAACCCCAAATTTCACCCCACCGGGGTTTCAAAAAAAAAAAAGCTATTCCCACCTACGAAATTACGCCAGACCTAAATGGTGAACCAGACTCAACCCTCCACGGACTTTGGTTTACTAAAACAAGTTCTTAAACAAGAGGTGGTACTTAGAAGAACCAAGGAAGTTGATAGAACCTCGTTATATGGTCAGCTGCTTTCCGTAGTTTGTCCTACACTCATTCCAAACATAATATTCAAGCTCCAGCAGGTTCATCTCCAATGAATAGTCGCGTGACCCGGAACGCCCTAGCCTCACTTGCCTTGGTACTCTTTTCCTTCGCATTTGTTGGCAGTCGAACCAAGATCCTAGTAAACACTCGTGCGAATTCCTCTTCAATGCGAGAGCGATCCGGAGCGGTGACGGTCGATTTCGTAGTTTGATTGTCAGGGTTTCGGTCCGGTTGTGCGACGGCACCCGATTTCTGTTTCGCAAACGCGCAAATCTCGGTTATAGTACGGGTAAGCATGGAAGTTACCAGAATGAATGATACGCTGTGACTCGGCTCCGTGGCGAGGACCTCTAGTATAGCGATCTTTTCTTCATCTGGGGCTAATTTCTTGCCTCGTTCTCGAGATCGGATACTCTCTTCCAAGGTTTCCCATAGCTTGGTAGGAATGACACCATCTCGTAAATTTCGTAGAAAAAGTATCAACGCACTAGAAAATACCTCCAAACGAAGCAAAGAAGGCGGTTCGGAAGGGGAAGAGAAGCAATGATCGAGCGGCGTGTCACAAGCTAGTGCCTCGTGCACAGGAGCAAACAACTCAGCCCGTGCCTCGTCTGTCGAAGTCCAACTCTCCGAAGAGAACGGCCATGAGGCATTTACTTCCCACGGGGGAGTTGCAACCTTAGAGTGCGTCATTCCCCACTCCGCAAGTACCCTTTCAACTAGGTCTTCAACCGCCTCGCTCAACTTAAATAGCTCTCTAGGTGCGGACCATTTCACCTCATGTTCTGCGCCTGGTGTCGGAAATTTGGGACATTGGTACCGGAACTTTCGTATGCCACCCTCTGGTATGCGAATAAGGTCGTCAATAGACTCTCCGAAGCTAGATGGCATCCAAGCGCCATGGACTGGTAAGAAATGGTCTCGGCCGTTCTGCACTCGGAGAACAAGAACATCGCTCAGAGTCATAACACCTTCATTGAGCTCGCGTAGGATATCGAGATCGTCGATAAAAAGTGTAATGATGACGCTACAGGTATCACCCGGGTCAATGCTGTGCATCCCTACACTCGCATGGTCTTCGTCTAGCTTGTCAAAATGAATTTGCAGCCATTTTGGTGACGGTCCTGGGTCCTGTCGCTCTCCAGCAGGTCTATCCACAAACCCGACATTTGCAGAAACCCTACCAGTATTTGCAATGGTTATTGTACGTGTCTGAGGCTGGGAGTACGTTGCATTGCCGAAATCGAGGGTTTGAGGGTCGCTTTCAGAGTTCCACTCTTCGCCCTCGTCCTGGTTGGCCAGATTATGAACGGGTTCAGTCACTGAACCCCTTCCAGTCGAATTTTGTCGGTCGATGATCATCGTTATTGAAGGGCGATTTTCGTTTTCTGCACGATCAAGTGCTCGCGCTACTTCGTTGTACACGCGAGCCTTGAGCTCGGGGACCACGGCCTCATAGTTAAGCTTAAATATAGACGTCAAAGGCTTGTGATCCGAAGAAACCACTCCTTGATGAGAAGTGTAACGTTCGAGCACGATGTCGTCGTCTAGTCCCGATGCAGTGGTCTCAACAGCTGGGGGATAATCGTTTGCTGCAGCATTTTCGGAGTCGTCTTCTAGATTATACTCATCACCGTCGGTGTCAGGATTATAGTCGAAGAGAATTTGTTCGTCCTCAACCTCATCGTCCAATCCTTGAAACCGCATCTCCTCATCTCTTCTCCTTGCAGCCTCTTCAGTTTTGATGTTACTCTCGTACGCTATCCTCTGTCTCCAACTCCTATATAAAATGCGATCACACCAGCTTGGACACCGCTTCTTTTCGCTCGAGTCAAACACGCCGACCTTGCCAAAGTCGTACTTGTAAGTAGGCAGGAAGTTTATATCACCTTCTTTCCAGCCATCTTGAAGAGCTTTTCCCTCTCGCTGCTGCCGCCGCAGCTCATCATGCGGCAAAAGACAATTGATAGTGGTTAAGAGTGATCCAGGATCCTCTTCCTCACGCATTTGTTCGCCTGTCGCCAACTGTCTATCGGCACCAATTTCTGCAGATCCATTGGACATCTCGGGGTCGTAACACATTGAGTCGGCACCATGCCTTCCTTCGGAGTCGAGTGACAGGCATTCAGAAGTGTCGTTCACGCTGCTCTCCTTATCTAGACGGTTGGTATGAAGCATTAAGAGGCGGCGGACATCGTCCCCAGGCATCCCTTCTAGTCGATAGTTCAAGTCGCCGAACCAAAATGCAACATCTTCGGCGCCAATTCCTTCGGGGCTTCCAGAGCTAGAACCAAGAACATCCTCGACAGGAGCAAACTTTACGCGGGAAATCACTTGACTAACGTCCCAGTTACGTCTCTCTATCGCGGCCTTGTCGTTGCCAGCGGCCAGATGAGAGTTGATAAAAACTAACCGAGTAGCTTCGTTCAAGACCAATCTAGTTGCAACAGCCCCCTTGTTTCCCATGTAGCCCATGAACCCAGTCCCGACGCTTGTGCTGTCCGCGGACTTCAGATCCGCGCATATTGAAGGCGAAGTATAGACGAGGAGGAGTAAACCCATTAGTTGTTGCTCGGCGACAAGTTTGTACCCCTTCGGCAACGCTTGTTCCATACCATTCTTGAACCTATTCGCTGGCGCAGGGTCTGTGAAAGGTCGAAGAGCCTCGGACGTAGACGCGACATCGATAATTTCTTGAAGGCCGATCGCATAGATGTCAATCTCTGCCCCACCGTCGAGGGGCGTAGAGGCTTCCTTTCCTCCTCCTTCTGCGGACCCAAGGGCAGCAGGGGGGGGCCTTTTTGGACATTCCTGCCCACCATGGCTATGCACGAACCAGTCTCCAAGATCATTCTCTGTCCCGTTTGCGGCAGCTACATTCCATGTGCCGACTTTGATGCGCACGGTTTTGGGCCGGGTGTACTCGGCGCGTCTCGCGTGTACCGCTTGAGATATTGACTGATAAGGTGGAATGTCGATCCATTCCGCGTCAGGGTATGCGCCAGGAACAGCCTGCTCGAGCGCCTCTGGAGAGTCATGCTTGCCGCCACCCAAATTCATGACTAAAGGATGGAGGCCAAATGTTGAGACAGCCGGGCCGGCAGTAAGAAATGCGAGAGGCTACAGGCTATCTGTAGATGGTGGGCAGCGGAGAAGAGAAAGGCGGATGTGAATACTCATCTCAAGATCAGAGCGCGGTGTACAAGTGCTCCAGCGAAACCTAGTTGCAAGGAAAGGCTGAAGTCAGCATGGCGTTGCGGGAAAGACATCCACGAGATACCTTGGCTGTTGAGTGCGGGCGTACCTGCCAGCCACGTGATAGCTGGGTATGCAATCATCTGGTGGTTTCGCAGGACTTGCGCAGAATTGCTGACAAATACATGTTTCCTTACAATACATCGGAGACTAATCACGGTGCCTCAGTGCCAGGGTTCACCTTAGACCTTCGCCAATCTGCCCGCGCATCCGAACATGTAGGTAGGTATGCAGTGGAGCGTCCCCATCACCACAATCTGCGCTATGCCACCTTCGTCATGACATCTCGGAAATCCAGGTCGCGAGGAGGCCAGACAGTCGTTCCTCCGACTACGTCCGATTACGACACGGATGCGCCTCCGCCCATTTCTACTCTAGGGCCCAACGCTCCCTCAAGGTCAAACGCGCAGTTGAACCTCTCCGTTCTTCAACGGCACAACACCCTCGTCTCCGGCATAGTATCCATCGCACCTTACGCTGTGGTCTACCTCTTTACTCCGACGTCTCAACAATGGGAGAAGAGCGGGATCGAAGGAACCATGTTTGTCTGTGCTCTACGACGTACCGACACTGGTATCGAACGCTTCTGCGTCATCATCTTGAACAGACGTGGCCTCAACAATTTTGAGCTGGAGCTCACCAGCACCGATGGCATCGAACTTACGGAGGACTTCATTATCCTTCGCGCAGACAACAATCCAATTCATGAAGACGAGTTTGCGACCCCACAGTTTTACGGTCTATGGATATTCTCGGAGCCGCCGCCTTCGAGCACTTCCGACGCTCGTGCGGTCAACGCCCAAGTCATTCACCACTGCGCAGCACAGGCAGAAGCCACTAAGAAAGCAGTCGAAGAGAAGATTGGTTCTGTACGTGGCAATTATGGGGCTCCTAGCGATAGCGGCGACGACAATCTTGAGGAAGACAATAATGAAGAAGCTCTAAGTGCGCCAATGGGCCGGCAGCTGTCCCTACGAGAACTATTCGGCCAGCAACGCGAGTTGGATAGTGGATGGAGCATTCACAACCACAATTCTCCCGCTCGACAACCTCAGTTCAAGAATACACCAGATACAGACTTCTTCCGGAGCACGAGTAGCTTCGGGGCCTTCAAAAGCGGATCAGCCCAACCATTCAGCAAAGGTGCGCATTATTGACAAGAGGTGTATAGTTACAATGTTGCACTGGCCATAACTATCACCACGGAATGCTGTTGGAGGTCATTTATGGTAGCTACATCAGGTCCGCAGCTTATATATTTGCGTTTGGTACCATACTCTTAGATTACTCTTAAACACCTGCATTTGGTGTGTCGATTTTATGTGAGGCCTATGTAATGGTCTATTTACTCGGATGTGCCAGATGCACCTGAGTCCAACCGATTAGACGTTCGACAGGTCTTCACAAACGATCTTCCGTATGTACGCCTCTGCCTTTTCTGCTATCAACACACTGTGCGCTGTCGAGAAATTTTAGCCTTATTTATTTTGTGTTGCGCCATTTACAGTACCTGGGAGGCGTCTAATTGTGCAATCTCAAATGAGAATGGACTACTTACAGATGCAAAAGGCGTGGGGTATTCCATTCTGATCGACCTCCATGGCTGGCTTCCATCTCTCTTCGCTCCCAGGGCTATCGAGACTATTAGATGAACGACCACGGTGTCGTATCAGCTGGTCTCGCGTCTTGTCGGATACCCAGTGGTCGTTTTGGCCGAAATAGAAGTACAGCTTCGGCACGGAGGGGGTCGTGTCTTGTGCCGCTGAAGCTCCCCACACTTCCTCCCCCCACTTGTCGGCTTTGATGTCTTCCATTTCCGTTCGAGCCATGTGCCTTGGTTAGTTAGCTATATCGTCTAAATACCCAAATAAACGTAACAGCTCCCGCCCGCCTATGTCAACGACGTGGGATATTTGGAACTCACAGAGATTGAAAAACACCCCACTTGCTCTTCAGAAACTTAGCGGTTGTGCCAGCAGCATCCCTGGGGAATCCTGTCAATGCTGTGATCAAAATGACCAACAGTTGGAATGGGACTATTGTGGCCACACATTTCGCTAGAGCAGCCGCAATCCAGGCAAACAGTGGTAGGGTTAGAAAATACTTTGCGTCGATTAGCATCGCGATCTATGCTAATAAACTCTGATAGCCACCTACTCCGAATCTCTTTCCGTTTTTGCTCTGGGCAATTTCCGTAACGGTGGGGAAAAGCAACACGCTACCGGTGATTCGGGTGGTTGAAAGACGTCTCGCAGCATTGTTATCAATTTTTAGGCCTACGTCATTCGCGACCTTCGGGTTGCTCAACCGAATGAGCTCCAGCGCAATGTACGTGCCAACAGAATGTCCTATGAAAATGACCCGATGTGCCGGCCCAAGTGTCTTTACTAAGTCCTCCAGGCTATGCTTCGTGAGGTCAATTTGTTGTCGAAGTGTGTAAGGAGGACTTTCGTGCGCCACATGTACTCCGCTCTTGAATGACGAGACTTCAAATCCACTTAGGCTCTGACCATATACCTGGAAGGAAATGGTATGTGCGGGGTGTCGGAGAGCTTCCTGGTTAAGAAGGCCATAGAGATGCGTGAGGAAGCTAGTGTAGTAAGCGATCAATCCAGGATTGCCAGGTATGAAAAAAATTAGATAGTGTCGCGTCCCGTCATGGCTGCTGCTTTGGACAGGGCAAAGATGCACGGCGTCAGAGGGGTGTAAAGTCATTATAATTAGCCAGTCAGTTGGCAACTGAAGGAGATGATGGATGGGCGATGGTCAGCACCCTAAAGTTAGAGTTGGACTTGTACCTGCTAAGTTGAAGGTCTTCGCGCCTCGGAGCGAGACTTCGCTACATACCCCACTCAATACAATCCCACTTATAATCGGGCTATCTGATACTAACGTACAACTCCCCAGACTTTATACTGTAGCAGGGTAGAGCACTTCACCTAGAAATGGAACGAAAGAACAAAGGAGTCACGTCTTCACGACATCGCGTCTTCTGGTTCGGAAAAGCATCTGCTGCATGCTAACCAACTTTCGAGTAATGGGAAAAGAAGGTAAAAGGAAAGAGAAAGGAAAGCTTTTGTAGTCTGTGTAGGCAAGGACAACTTGAATGAGAAAGTGAAAGAGAGAAGGAGAGAAAAACTAACATACATAAAAGGGAATGAAACCACGTGCAGTTACTAGGGGAAAAAAAAGGGGGTATTAGGGTTACTCGGCCGGATATGATTGCATTTAAAATATGGTCCATAATGGGGGGTCTATTGGGTCAGAGTCTAGACCTCTATCGGGGTGAAATTTTTATTGGAGATTAGGGTTCCGGCATTATGGTCAATTGGGGTCTAATTCGTTATCAGATTTACTACTACCAACCTTTTCTTTTTGGGTGGTACATTGGTAGCAGTATAGCTGTATTTGATATTTTGACGAGGGGAGAACTCCTCCTTCTACACCGTACCCTACCCCACTTTAATGGGATTACGCTGAACCTGAAGGGAGAACACGGCCTGAAGTCCATTAGATTTCCTGGTACTAAAACGCGGGTAATTTTATGAAGAGCTTAATGGAATAGTAAAGGAAGCTTTTGTAATTATATGTATAAAAGGCAAAGGCAACTTGACTTGTATATGTGTGAATTGAGTGAGTGTTGTTGAAGGAGAAAACCTAACCTACTTGAAAGGAAAAAAAATCACGTGAAAGAAAGAGGAAGCAATTGCCAAAAAAAAGGGGTATTAGGGTCGGCGCCGCCCTACTCTAATACAGTAGGTTAGGTTTTTCTCGTCCCATACACAATATTCACTCATTCATTTAACACACACACAAAAGCTTTTCTCCGCCCCTTTACTGTCTTTTCTCTTCTTATTACTAGAAGTTAGTTAGCAAGCAACGGTGCTTCTCCGAACTCGAACGCATGATGCCGTGAAGCAGTGACAACGTGACCCTTCCTTTGCTCTTTAAGTGTTGGTCCTAGGTAAAGTGCTCTACCCTGCTACAATAGGTGTCCCAAAACATGGGCGGGATTGACCCTACTGGGGTTTTGGCTGGGTTTTCCCCTTTAGATTTAGCGTAATCCTATGGTAGGGTAGGAGGAACTTTTTTTGAAAATCCCGACGCGGCGGGATTTTAGGATTACGTAATAGTGGTTTCTTGTTGCACGTGATTTCTTTTCCTTTTAAGTAGGCTGGGTTTTTCTCCTCCTATATACAACACTCACTTATTCACTATACACACACAAGTTAAGCTGCCTTTGCTATTCTTACACACGTGTATACACAAAAGCTTTTCTCTGCCCCTTTCTTGCCTTTTTCTCTTCTTATTACTAGAAGTTAGTTAGCAAGCAACGGTGCTTCTCCGAACTCGAACGCATGATGCCGTGAAGCAGTGACAACGTGACCCTTCCTTTGCTCTTTAAGTATTGGTCCTAGGTAAAGTGCTCTGCCCTGCTATAATATGGTTATACTACTATAGCATAGTAGAGCACTTTGCGTAGGACCAACACTTAAAGAACAAAAGAAGAGACACGTCTTCACTACTTCACGGCATCGTGTATTCGAGTTCAAGGAGGCACTGTTGTTTTTACTAACTTTTGGATAAGGGGAAAGAAAGTCAAAGAAAAGCAAAAAAAAAAAAGGCTTTTGGTGTGTGTGCATGGCAAAGGCAACTTGAATAGTGTATGTGTGCGTTGAGTGAATGAATGAATGGTGTATATGGGGGAAAAAAACCTAACACATATAAAAGAAAAGAAATCACGTGCAGTTGGGAGAAAAGGAACTCGAAAAGGGGCGTTAGGGGTGGCGCCGCCCTGCTCTACTAAATGTACTACCAAAAATGGTACTAGAAAATTTGACGACTAATCAGTCCCCAATTGATCTCAATGCCAAGCCCTAAAACCCCAACAAAAAATATCGCCCTCATGAATAAACTAATCTTCGACCCAATAGACGCTACGCCAAGGGAGGTCGACCACACCCCAACCACACTCCACCCCATTGTGGACCATAATTTTATGGACCTAACCTAACTCTCCCTATAACCCTTTCTTAGTCATCCAATAGTTAAACTTTTTTTAACAGGAGGAAGAGCGTATCTACGAAGTAAATTAAAGTCTCTTCTTTCTACCCATTTCAAAGAGCCTCAGTATCTTTTTTGCGATCCAATATCTCCTTAGAATATAACAGAGAGTTTTCCCTAGTGCTTGTTTTCTGAGCCTAAAAGTTAAAATGTTATCTTTTACTATGGTTTACCATTAGTTTCTGGGCGCTGGCGCCAACTCACGGATAGTAGGAGCTGGGCTACTTCTGCAAGGAATAATCTACTCAACATCAATCGGCGTTAGACTGGAACGCAATTACACAACCCAGGTTCAGAATGAGAAGTAACGTGCACCCCTTTTAATAGGGTGGGGTTAATACTATAAGGTTTTAGGGTAGGTTTTATGAAAGAGTCTAGTAGCTATCTATGTAGGAAACCCACCCCAAGGAAAACCCAAGGGTTAGGGGTCAATTAAGGACTGATTGGTCGGCAACCCTGCCTATAAAATCACCCGGGTATAACGATAATCCGCATTTTGGCGATTGAAGCGATGGAACACCACAATGTAATTTTTAGTAATTCTTCAGGCAAATTGGTATAAATAAGAATATTAATCTTCCTTGAAAAATCTCATCTTCTACTTGAAAAGGTATTTCTGGTATTGAGAGGGTCTAAATCTGCAGAAAATGCCAGATGCTTTTTTAAGTTATGGATAGTGCTGGGGAAAGGGTGCCTTGAACTATCTCCACTTAGTAAAACAACTGCGTACTTTTGGAAGCTCTAACTATACACAGTACACAGTGCTCAATTTTTGGCTACTTTGTTGAACACTCGGCGGGTTCGCCGGTCAGGGCTGGTGGGAGTATGTGATCGAACAAGGATCCGTGGCCGATCGTAGCGCTATCGGCCGCCGACCGAGGGACAGTCGCAACAATGATAGAATCCAGTCAAGTAGCGGCAAAGTAAGGTTTGATTTTCTATCTAGGTTGGATCGGGGTTGGATCGGGGTTGGATCCTTATACCTTTGGGTCTAACCCCAACCACGTGCTGTGCGCGTGCCCTTTTGCCCCAATGATTTAAGCTAACATACGTTGACAAAGCAGATACAGATTACTTGGTTTACCAGGGAGTAGAGCACCAGGAATTTACTCTTACTATGTATAACGTGTTTCATCACCGAGTCGTCAATATCACCGAGTCGACAGCGCCCACCGATCCCGCATCAT